>JASDQU010099811.1:324183-334554 GCA_032191745.1 Picea mariana
TAAGCTCATTAATTCTATGGAGTGATTTCGTATTGATCGGTTTTCTTATATAGTTTTGAGGATTAGAAGGGATTAACTTTAATTTGGACAAGGATGGGAGCTAAGACCAAGTTGGTTTTAGTTTGGTGGATGTTGTTGGGTTTGTTGGGTTGTTTCAAGTTTATTTCTAGGGTTTCTCAAAGTTATTTTCATTCTTTTTTTTTTTGAACTGTTTCTAGTTCTAGGGTGGTTTCATTTTTTTTTTTATAGATTGTTTTCAATTTAGATGGCCTGAAGACTGCAGAATATTTCCCTATGTAGTAGGGAACTTTGTTTCAATCTAGGAAATAAATTTCTGGGCTTTTCTCTAGTTTAAGAAACTCCTTATTTTCTACTTAGTTAAACAGTGGTATATATATATATTTTTAAAGAAATAAATCTCAGTTGTAGGTAGGCCCTTAAGGCTCCAGTGCTTCAAACTGAAACTCTGATACCATGTGTAAGGTATCTGTCCCCACAGAGCCTTATAAAACACAAGCTAAAATAATGAATAAAAACAAATTATATCTTGTACAATTTAATCATAACTTGTAATCATTTATTATTCAACATAAATTAGATTTATTAATAGCATGAAAATAATCTTACGTAACAATTACATAACACCACATATTCATGAAAATACATAAATAAACATACCTTTGTCTGATGCTAAATCCCCGATTTCTGGTTGTCTTCTCTGCTGCTTTGCCCAAAACTGAATCTTTCCTCCCTGCCAGTTAGGAACAGAGCCTGTCCAGCTCCCTAGCTCCAGAATTCCGTGAGGATTCCTAGCCCCCGAACCCAAAAATCCCAGCAACCTGGTGCACCCCTGTAACAGTCCACCCAAACTCCCCAAACCAAAACAATATCACAGACAACAAAATACAGTCCTTCTCTCCCAATAATGCTTCCTCTCCCAAAATTTCATAGTCATCTCCCGAAGGCCTCTGCCCCCTCATATCCTTCCCCATTCACTGCTTCCTCCTTCATTTAATGCCACCCGCCTTATCCCTCCATTTACTACCTTATCCCTCCATTCAATACCCTATCCCTTGTCATACATAAAGTTTTATAATAAATAAATTAAAGTTATTAAGCCTTTAATTCTTTACCCAAACCTTAACTAATTAATCAATTAATTAATTAATCAACATATATTAAACAATTAATAAACAATTAATTAATTAATCAACATATATTAAACAATTAATAAACAATTAGTTAATTAATTAATATTATTAATAAATAATCATTATTTAACTAATACACACTAGGGAAATTAATTATTTAATTAACTATACTTGATAAACCCTATGCAACTATTTAACTAGGGTTGTTACATACACCCACCCTTCAGGAAACTTCGTCCCAAAGTTAAGGTATTTTATGATACAAGGGAAAAGAAACATGGTTCACACATTCATAACAAATAACCGTCATTATTAGTAAGTAAGCCAAGAAACTCATTCATACTAGTGTACATGCACAAGAAATGCATGTGTAGCTAGTACATACAAGTCTCGTTCATGTACTAATATCAATAACTATCATCTCTATAGTAATTTTCATATGCATCCAATCCATTCAACAAGACTATTCATTTTATAAAAGAAAATAAACCAATCAAATGTTTGTGAAATCCTTTAATTTCAATTTTCTAGCTCAACAATGTTATTTAGACAATTGTAGTTTAATTACATAATTATGAATATTCATATATATATGCATTTTCTTTTCAAAAGGAAAATAATAAGTTCCAACATAGGACAAATCTCCATACACTCTCAACTATTTCTACTCATCCTTCCTCCCTAACTTACTTCCATCTTCCATTCCTATCCTTCCTTTGCTGGACTATCTTGGAGCGTCAACTATATTGACCTAACTCCAAATAGAACCCGTAAGCAGAAGTGTCACTATCTTGACCAAGCTTCCCCAACAGGCAACTGACAGTCATCGTCACACGTCTAGGGGATCGTGAGCTAACATCGTCCTCCCATGACTTCAGGTTTTGGAGTATACACAGTGGGAAATGCCTCCACCCCTCCTAATAGGACTAGGGTCCACACCCTATAATGGAATATACAGTGGCACCGTGTTGCTGGGAATTTTTTCATCATCTATTCAGTTTTGGGCAGTCTAGCCACCTGAAATCCTGCATTGGTCCACATATCATAGCAATGCATCCAAACCAATATAATTTCACATACAAAATTTCATACCATAATGTTTCTCGGCTAGCAGTCATGACATCCACTTTCATCATCATTATCCCTTGGCTATTTCATAGCCCATAACTTGCAGATTAGTCTGTAACACAAACTCATACATTTCTATGCATTATCATCATGTAATTGCATACAATCATAATTCAATTCAGTATCCGCGTATCAACAACTTTAACATCAAAGTTTTCAAGTTAGAAATAGATCTCATAATATTCCATAATCCAATTGACGACACCTATTCATAAAATTATTATTTACAAAATAGATTGCATCATATCCAACATCATTCTAATAGCATTTAAACCTTCATAGGATTCTCATTCACACAATATGTCGCATCATATCCATCATCATCAATAACAATTAGATATTCATAGAATTTACATTCACATAGTAGATTGCATCATATCCATCATCATCAATAATATTTAAACATTCATAAAATTTACATTCTCACAATATATCGCATCATATCCATCATTATCCAAATACATTTAAACATTCAAAAAATTTATACGTCTTAAAAGATCAAGTGTATCATTTAATAGTTTCACTTGTGAATAGAAAATAAAAGTGTGTAGGCCTCAGGTAATCCTGGTTGTCTAAGTCAAAAGGTGGTGTTACATACACCCCACCTTCGAGAAACATATTCTTGAGGTGGTCAAAAAAGTGAGGGATAGTCTCGTCGTAGTGTCTCGGTGTCTTCCCAAGTAGCATATCCTGGACTATACTTGTCCCATTGGAACTTAACTTGGTCTACCAGACGGTTCCTGAGCTGTCGGACTCTACGGTCCAATATGCCTAAAGGTTCTACCGTGAGAGTTCCAGCGTCCGATACCTACGATTCCTTCCAATTTAACTTATGTGATTCATCAGCAACATAATGACATTAAACAGATACATGAAAAACATTATGAGTTTTATGCAGGTGGGGTGGCAGTACGAGACGATAGGCAATAGGTCCAATTTTATCTTGGATTCTGAATGGTCCTACAAATTGAGGTGACAAATTTGTCCCCTTCCCGAACCATATGGTACTCTTGTTAGGCCTGATACGAATGAAAACCTGGTCTCCCACTTCATAACTTTGGTCGGTCCTGTGTGCATCCGCATAAATTTTCTGCCTACCCTGTGCTTCCTTTAGTCTCTGCCTAATATGAATCACCTGTTCCTCCATCTCTTGAATCAATTCTGGCCCAACTGTTACTCGGTATTCTAATCTATCCCAACTCAATGGCGTTCTTCATGGCCTTCCATACAGAGCTTCGTAGGGTGGAATTCCGATGGAGCTATGAAAAATGTTATTGTAGGCAAACTCTACCAAAGGTAGCTACTTCTTCCAATGGGTTTGATTATCCATGACATACATCCTAAGCATGTCTTCCATGAATTGATTTACTCTCTCAGTTTTCCCATCTGTTTCAGGATGATAAGCTATGCTTAAGTTCAACTGGGTCCCCAACGCTGACTACAAACTTGTCCAAAACCTAGAAGTGAATCTGGAGTCCCTATCTGAAATGATTTTCTTAGGTATCCTGTGCAAATGGATAACCTCACTTACAAACACACGTGCCACATAAATGACATTGTAAGTGTCTCTAACCGGAATAAAATGAGCACTCTTAGTTAATTTATCAACTATCACAAGAATGACATTGTGTCTATGAGATGTGAGTGGCAACCCCACCACAAAATCCATAGAGATGACTTCCCACTTGGACATAGGAACATCATGTAGTTATAGGAGGCTTGCTGGGTGGTGGTGGTTGGCTTTCACTTGTTGACACTCCAGGCACTTGGCGATGAAATGGACCACATCACGCTTCATGCCTACCCAGAAGAAGAGCTTCCTCATGTCTGCGTACATCTTCTTCACACCCGGATGCGCACAATAAAGTGCTCTATGGGCTTCCTTCGGTATGATGCTTCGAATATCCCCATCTTCAGGGATGTGCATCCTTCCCTGATATCTCAATAGTCTGTCTTCTTCCAGACTATATCCTTCATACTTTGGGTCTAATTTCCTCCCACTGTGGAGGTTTGAAGTAACCTCTAAATAAAAACTGTCTCCTTGGAGTTGCACCAACACACGTTCCCTCAGATTGACTTTTAAGGGTACCAAAGAGAAGACACATGGTCTCCTACTCAAGGCATTTGCGACCACATTTTCCTTTCCCTTGATGTATGAAATACCGAAATCATACTCACTCATAAACTCACTCCATCGTCTTTACCTGGAATTCAGATCCCTTTGAGTGAAGAGATGTTTTAAACTTTGATGGTCCATTTTGAGCTCAAAGTTTCGCCCCACAAAATAGTGCCTCCAAAGTTTTAGAGCTAGCATAACAACTGCCAACTCTAAATCATGAGTAGTGTAAAGCTCTTCATGTTTCTTCAACTTCCTTGATGCATAAGCTATCACTCCTCCATCCTACATTAGCATGGCTCCCAACCCTTGCTTCGATGCATCCGTGCAGACTGTGAAGTCCTTTTCCATATCCGACACTCGTAGAATTGGCGCACTAGTTAGTAACCTCTTAAGCTCAATGAATGCCCTATCACATTATTCTATCCATTCATACCTAACCCCCTTGCACTGCAAAGTGGTGATGGGTTTTGCTATTTTAGAGAATCCTTCCACAAATCTACAATAATAACCTGCTAGCCCCATGAAGCTTCTCACCTCATGGGCATTTTTCGGCACTGGCCACTCCATAATGGCCTTTACCTTTTCTGGGTCCACAGAGATTCCTTCACCGGAAATGATATGACCTAAATAGTGGATATCTTTCTGGAAGAAGGAACACTTAGACAACTTCCAATACAATTTGTTCTCTCTAAGGCAGGACAACACCACTCACAAGTGTTCCTCATGTTCTCTTTCATTCTTAGAATAGATGAGGATATCATCTAGAAAGACTTGTATGAAACGGTCTAAGTACTTCTGGAATACTCCGTTCATGAGGCTCATGAATACTGCTGGCGCATTGGTCAATCTGAAAGGTACTACGACGAACTCGTAATGTCCAAACCGAGTTCGAAAGGCAGTTTTTGGGATATCGCCTTCCTTAATCCTTAACTGGTGATATCTTGATCGCAAATCAATCTTTGAGAATACCGCTGCTCCTTTCATATGATCGAAGAGGTCATCTATTCGTGGCATTGGGTACCTATTTTTCATTGTAGCACGGTTCAAGTCCCTGTAGTTTATACACAATCGTAAGGAACCATCCTTCTTCTTTACAAAAATTACTGGTGCACCCCAAGGTGAGACACTGGGCCTTATTAGCCCTAAGTCTAGTAACTCTTTCAATTGCATTTGCAACTCACAAAGTTCTGGCGCTGTCATCCAATACGAAGTCTTGGAAATTGGTTCTGCACCAGGTTTTAGCTCAATAGTTAAATCAATCTCCCTCTTAGGAGGTAAGCCTGGTAACTCGTTCGGGAAAACATCCTTAAATTCTGACAATACCGGGTACTGATCCAAGGAGGGTCCCTTCCTTTCATTCACCGCTTCCACTACATATAGTCGACACCCTTCCCTCAAGCATCGCTTAACCTTCATAGTTGCGATAAATCATAATGACACCCTTCTCCGTACACCTTGGATCTCCACTAGCCTTCCTTCATCATCTACATAGAGCACCCTTTTAGCGAAACAATGCACCAAAGCTCGATGAGCTTCTAACCAATCCATTCCAATGATTAGGTCATACGCCTCGAGAGAAGTAATGTATACCTTCAACCTAGTAGTACACACTCCCAAGTCTACTATACAATTATCAACGCTAGGTCCTACCACTTGTTTTTCCCCCGAAGCCATCTCGACTTGTTTAAATTCATTGTGCTCGTAGGCTGCCAACCCACTCTTTTCTAATGCTAATGGTGAAATGAAACTATATGTAGCATCGGAATCAAATAAAATCTTAACATTGATATGATTTAGCATACCTGATGACTCCACCACCATGGATTGATGTTCGGCCTGGCGAATATTAACCGCTGCGTAAATCTGGTGGATGCTACTTGCTCATCCCATCGGGGCCTTTCCTTCTCTATGCACAAATCCTGATTGTAACTCTGGGCAGTCATGCTGGTAATGGGGTCCTCCACATACCCAACAGGTAACACGGGATTGAACATGTGCACTGTTATGTGACTGTCTCTAAAATGAGTTCCTTCCCCTGGAACCCCTGCCCCTACTAGCTGCTCCTTGAGATGGCCGCGAACCTACCTGTGTCGTTGGTGATGAACGGGATGCTGCACTTGCTACCATTGAAATCTCTGCGGCTACTGTCCTTGGTGCGACTCTATTACTATATGGAGGTGGCCTTGAGCCCCCTCCCCTAGGAAATGTCTTAGGGGCCTTCCCTACAAATCTAGGACAATGCGGAAAGGTAGGTCTCGTACGTCTGGTTAAGTTCATGTGTTTCTCTACATAACGCTCATTTTCCATAGTTTCTGCTACTGAAGACGGTTTCCACATATGCACCATAGCCCTTATCTTAGGGTTCAACCCATAGACAAAACGTTATGTCTCTCATTGGTCATTATCCATATATGAAACATATTTGACCAATTCCATAAACCTGATCTCATATTATTCTACGGTCCTGTTTCCCTATACTAGAGCATGAAACGCTCCTACTTGTCGTTCCTCATAGTAAGCTGGCAGATATTTCCTTCGGAACCTCTCCTCGAAAAGTTCCCAAGATACGGTGTCTGGGGTAAGATGCAGTTGCCTTTCTAGGTTGCCCCACCAGTTCAAGGAACTGTCTCTCAACTGAAAAATCGCTATCTTCGCCTTTGAGGTGGATGCATAGTCCCTTAAGGCAAAACACCTCGTCATGCCTTCCAACCATGCCTCGACACATTCACTGGCATGACCCCCGGCAAACTCCAGAAGTTTGATCTTCTGCAATTTTCTAGTGATGTCTTCAGGTGGAGGTCCTCCCCCTGAATCCCTCGATGCTTCCGAATTACCCGTTCCAGATGGTGGGGGTTCCACTTCGATCCCTGTTGGTTGATGACCTTTTAAAGTCTCATTTATGGCCTCCAAAGAGTGCAGTATGAGAGTTAGTTCAGGCGATGGTGGCGGTGACGCTGGAAATCCCTGCAACAATGCCCCTCTGCCTCGATTCCCTCGATTCCTAACCATCTTGTATGATTTAACTTGCATCAACCAAAGTTGTCAGGGTGAGTTCAAGGACATTTCACATTTGCGCAACTTAACTAGAAAACAGGGTTAGGCGTAAGTTTTTTTTTCACTTGTCTGTAAACAGACGTTACTCTCTTTAGGGGAGGTGGCTAGGTTAGGGTTAAAGCGTATAAGATTGATGTCACTACCTAAGAAAATTATTGACTCCCTCGCCTGGTAGCTATGCTAGCTTTGCACTATAATCGCTAATTTCTCTAACGTATCTGCCTAGGGCACATGAAGCCCCCTCCTGCTTATCTTGGTCTAAGTCCTTATACTTTGCGTCTACAACTAATTAAGGTGACTTCCAACCTAATGTTGATGAAATGAGCCTAAGGCTATCCTTCGATGCTTGACTCATGGGATTTCCTTGGCGCCTTGTACATATGCGTTGAATTCTGTGACTCGGTGACTGCAGGTGCGAGTCTTGAGGATTGTAGAGTGGCCTTCGAGCATTGGAGCTTAGCGCTGTGGTTATGTATTGTTTCTAGACTTGTGGTCATATGAAGTAGTGAGCCTGAGGATATGCATTGAATCTTGGTGCTTTTGCACTGGGATTTGGTTCTTAGCTCGTGGACTTGGAGATTGGACCTCGAGCACAATACTTTTAATTTTTCTTATTAAGTTAATCACCTTAGTTTTAAACCTTAAACATAGTTTTAAACCTTAATCCCCTTAGTTTTTAAACCTTAAAAACTTAAATTTAAATCCTTAAAACTAAGGTTTAAACTTTAATAACATATATTTAAACCTTTAATTTAAAACATATAAAATAACTTAAAAGTTTAAAATATATATTTAAAATCATTGAATTATCATATATGTTTTACAATAATTAAATATTAACAATAATATTTACCTATCTACAATTATTAATATTTATCAATATATGTTTTACCATAATTAAATATTTGGGTAATATTATTAAATATTTTCCAATAATAATGGCAATGATAAAACATTAATTAATTATATATAAAAAAAAACATTTAAAATAAAAAAATTTACAAAAATTAAAAATAAAATAAWTTTTTTTTTTCATTTGAAACGGGCATCGTGGGTCCTCGCATGAGGCCCACGTGCCCTAAACCCTAAATACACTATCACATTATGCCCAAACCCTAATCGACCTGCCACCTATCTCATTTGCGAACATGCCCTGGCCCTCTCCTACTCTGTAACTGCGGCCGAGTCATGGTAATGGMCGCAGATTCCTCCCTCGGTGGCTCGATGCTCGGCTCTGAACGTTGGCTTATATGTGCCTTGTTGTTGTTGCATGTTGGCTTGCTGGTTTGGTGCTGGCACTTGGGCACATGCTGGTATATTGTTTCTTTACGAATTGAGAACTTTGAGTCGCCCTCGTGGGCTCCTCCCTTAGTCGTGGCATAGCACTTGATGCGTTGTGCAGAAAGGCCTCCTTGTGGGATCTTCCTCTATGTGTCTTGGCGCTAGTCTTTGTGTGTGCTACCTTATGCACTGGACTTTGTGGTGTTACTTGGTGTTGTTTTTTTTTTACTGACCTGTGTTTTGGTTGTAGGTCGCATGGGGCTGGAGCTAAGCTTGCGAGCTAGTTTTTTTTTCTTTTTGTTTTTGCATGCGGGCTTGGTGCACTGGGCTGTGTGTAAATATGGCATGTTGTAGAATTCCTCTAGTCGTTGGCTTGGCTATCGATCGCGCATTGGTGTTAGGGCCCTTCTCAAAGCGCTTGGCTTGGTTGGCAAGACACTCCTGTCCAAAGTCTTCAGAGGTCTCGGGATCCATTCATGGTGAGTCCTTTGGGGTTTACCAGTCGCCTCTGGCTGGAGGTTGGTTGGTCGTGGGTTCATGGTAAATACATACTGTGATAAATTCTTGGGGCTACAGCCTTTGGAATTGGACTAGATGCCTGAAAAGAAAAATGAGATATTGGGCTTGTGGGCGCAATATTTTTTTTGTATTACCCTTTTTTTTTTACGTGGAGTGCAAATAAAACTCCCCTTAGGACTGCTCGGTCTTGGGGCGCTTGGCTTTGACTTGCAATACAAGGATTTTGGCCCCCTGTGGGGTCTGTCCTCGGTGCTTCTACACTTGGACTCGGGTTCTAACTCTTTGGTGATGGTTGTGGTTTGCTTGGATTTTGACTGAGCTTTGTGTGTCCACTGTAGTGCGCACTGTGTAGAATCGTGAAAACTCCTCCTATGTGACTTGGCTCTCCTGGTTTCACTGTGTAGTGCGCACTGCCTTATCTTGAATACCCGACACGTAGTGCACAACTTTGGACCCCCATGGACTCTATTCTTGGTGCCTTGTGTGAGTTTTCATGTGACTTTTCTTTTTTTCTAGTCAATATGACTTTCAGAAACATTGTAGTTTGTCTTTTAAAATATAAAGTTTGTTTATTTCCGTTTTTTTCAGATAGGGAAGCTGTGACTTATGCATTTTGTTTTTCAACTGTGCCTGATGTAGTGCTAATTGTTTTTACTAGAAAAAAAAATAGGTCTCTTCTATGCCTATCTTTTGGCATCTTAGAATTTCTCTTACGATTATCGAATGTCTTCTCCGCTCTCCTCTTCTTTCTTGTCCAATTTATAAAATTATTAATTTTTTTTTTCAATCAATTTTAGAATTTTACATCCATTTTAGAAACCTCATTTTTTTCAAACACTTTTTGCATAACTTTCAGATAGCTAAATGATGAATATTGCAAGTTGAATTTATCTGTGCTGCGTCTACCTCAGCCTGGATGAGGCAGATAGATTTCTAGATTTGGGTTATGAGGATGACATACGAAAGGTGTTTTTTTTTTATCATTTCAAAGCTCAAAGGAAAACCCTTTTCTTCTTTGCAACTATGCCTAAGAAGATTCAGAATTTTGCAAGAAGTGCTCTGGTGAAACCTATGACTGTAAACGTAAGCAGGCGGCTATTTTTTTTTTTTTTGAGGGGG
>JASDQU010099811.1:334769-348935 GCA_032191745.1 Picea mariana
CTGGTTTGGGGGCTTTTATATCTGCTGCCTGGAATCTTTTATGATCTTGTACTCAAGAAAGTTGGATGCACTGCAAGGAATTTAAGCTCATTAATTCTATGGAGCGATTTCGTATTGATCAATTTTCTTATATTGTTTTGAGGATCAGAAGGGATTAACTTTAATTTTGACGAGGATGGGAGCTGAGACCAAGTTGGTTTTAGTTTGGTGGATGTTGTTGGGTTTGCTGGGTTGTTTCAAGTTTATTTCTAGGGTTTCTCAAAGTTATTTTCATTCATTTTTTTTTTGAACTGTTTCTAGTTCTAGGGTGGTTTCGTTTTTTTTTTATATAGATTGTTTTCAATTTAGATGGCCTGAAGACTGTAGAATATTTCCCTATGTAGTAGGGAACTTTGTTTCAATCCAGGAAATAAATTTTTGTGTTTTTCTCCAGTTTAAGAAACTCCTTATTTTCTGCTTAGTTAAACAGTGGTATATATATATTTTTAAAGAAAAAAATCCCAGTTGTAGGTAGGCCCTTAAGGCTCCAGTGCTTCAAACTGAAGCTCTGGTACCATGTGTAAGGTCTCTGTCCCCACAGAGCCTTATAAAACACAAGCTAAAATAATGAATAAAAAAAGTTATATCCTGTACAATTTAATCATAACTTATAATCATTTATTATTCAGCATAAATTAAATTTATTAATAGCATGAAAATAAGCTTACGTAACAACCACATAACACCACATATTCATGAAAATACATAAATAAACATACCTCCATCTGATGCTAAATCCGTGATTTCTGGTTGTCCTCTCTACTGCTCTGCCCAAAATTCTGCCCAAAACTGAATCTTTCCTCTCTGCCAGCTAGGAACAGAGCCTGTTCGGCTCCCTAGCTCCAGGATTCCATGAGGATTCTTGGCCCCCGAGCCCAAAACTCCCAGCAACCTGGTACACCCCTGTAACAGTCCACCCAAACTCCCCAAACTAGAACAATATCACAGCCAACAAAATATAGTCCTTCTCTCCCAATAATGCTTCCTCTCTCAAAATTTCATAATCATCTCTCGAAGGCCTCTACCCCCTCATATCCTTCCCCATTCACCGCTTCCTCCTTCATTTAATGCCACCCACCTTATCTCTCCATTTACTACCTTATCCCTCCATTCAATACCCTATCCCCTGTCATACGTAAAGTTTTATAATAAATAAATTAAAGTTATTAAGCCTTTAATTCTTTACCCAAACCTTAAATGTGCTAATTAATCAATTAATTAATTAATCAACATATATTAAACAATTAATAATTAATTAATATTATTAATAAATAATCGTTATTTAACTAATACACACTAGGACAATTAATTATTTAATTAACTATACTTGATAAACCCTATGCAACTATTTAACTAGGGTTGTTACAAAAACTCAATGACATCTCCCATTAAAACACATTAAACCAAGATTTACAGGACATAATTACTATCACATGTTGCAATACAAACAAATCTTCATCAAAGCATTAACGTTTCTCATAGGTCCCCAGGTGCACCCCAATTGCCTGAAATGACCGATAGTTCGATCTACCAAATCAACCTTCCTATTATCAAATTGGCAGAGGTGAATATTATGGGATATGAAATGTTTTTTGTGTAGATCTTGAATTGGCAAAAATTGTTGGTTATTTTAGTTTTTTTAAAGCATTATCACAGTAAGAATGCAACATTATGCTAGGACATCGTTATCTACAAAAGTGTTGGCGTCATGTCCCTATTTAATATTGTGCATATATTACAACTTCTCATATTTGAGAATATGCTTGCATATAAAAATGTTAAGTCATATATTTTGTCTATTGCTTATGGGTTTGAGAAAATTTGAGGAGCCAAAAACACCCTTAAAATTGGAACATGGTTTACATTTGGGCCACAAAAATACTATTAAAATAAAATAATATGAATAATATTGAAATAAATATAAACAAAATCTCTTTAAACTTGAACCAGAGTTTGTCGAGCTCCAAGTATATTTCATAGATGACAATTTTTTTCCCATAGTTAATGTGCTTCTATCACTTGATAATTATCAGACTAAATGTTGTTGTGTGAGGGATAAAGTTATTTTCTCCCTTTCTTTTCCCTCGTCTATACTTACCCGTTTTTCCCTTTTCTTCTTCCTCTCTATTATCCCTTTCTGGTTCTATACTTAGTCGCATTTCTATGATCGCGGGTTCTCGGGTTGGCGGACTAAAAGATCCTCATATCCATCTATATCCTCACATCACGAGTTCACTACACCATCGTTCCTTTCCATACTTAGCCAATTTTAGTACCGCGGGTTCTTGGGTTCACGGTATCGAACTCTCGTGCCTCGTGTTCTGTGATATACATCTTGCACCCAAAACTTCTATGATCTACAATTCAACCCCGGACTCCTCGAACTTGCAAGCTTCACTCTACTTACGTTGAGTCTGTCTAACCACCCTGACTTTCCATACTTAGTCGATTCTTCACCTCCTGTTGTCACAGATTCACGGGTTCGTGGACTCCTGGATTCAAAAATGTTTCAAAGCATTTATCACTCTCATCCATCCCTACCACCTTCACGCCCTTCCCAATGCACATTAATTATGCTTTTATTAGTGACAACTTACCACACAGGCTCGAAAAGATTGGCATTATCAAGCGAAAAGCTCAAGGACATCTCCTATTAAAACACGTTAAACCAAGATTTACAGGAGATTATATTATCATCCTCCAACATTCATTTTAAATACTATCAAGACACAATTACTGTCACAAGTTGCAATACAAATAAATATTCATCAAAGCATTATCTTTTCTCACAGACACCCCATATGCACCCTAGTCGCCTGAACTGACTAATAGTTCGATCTACCAGATCAACCTCCATATTATCGAATTCGCAGAGGTGAATATTATGGGATCTGATTTTTTTTTGGGTGTGGATCTTGAATTGGGAAAAATTGTTGGTTATTTTTTTTCAAGTCATTATGCCCTGCCTTTCCATACATAGTCGATTATTTACCTCCTATTGTCACAGATTCACGAGTTCGTGGAATGTCGGGTTCACAAAAGTTTCAAATCATTTTTCACTCTCGTCCATCCCCGCCACCTTTGCACCCTTCCCAATGCATAATAATCATGCTTTTATTAGTGACAACTCACCGCATAGGTTCGAAAATATTGGCATTAATAAGAGAAAAGATCGAGGACATCTCCCATTAAAACGCATTAAACCAAGATTTACGGGAGATTATATTATCATCCTCTAGCGTTCATTTTAAATACTATCAGGAGAAAAGGAACATTCTCATCACCTTATGCCTGCAGCTCGACAACATTTCTATGGAGATACATTGAATATTTTCGGGCGCGTGGACTAGAGTTTTCATTGGTCCAAAGCTTATTACAACTATTCATCCCCTTCTGACCAGAATGAAGTTATCCAGACGTTTGGAATTGCGCGAGCAGGTTGTGTCCTCGAATTTTTTGACTGTAAGGAGTTTGTCATTTGGTGCATCGAGAATTATATTCCGATCCAACGGATTATCCAGTTGTGGGACCATTCCCGAGTCTCCCTATCGCCTCAAGTATTTCGAAAGATGTTAAGACTTCTTGAGCCAACACTTACTTTCAAGGGCGACGATTGCAGGGAATCATTAAAGAAGCACGATAGTGGATTGGACCTCTTACCAGAATTCTTAGAGGACCCAACAACCGTCCCCGAGAACATAATCAGATTACAGGTTAGTGCATTCAAAAACCCTTTTCGCGAAATTGCATGGCTTTTCACGAGGATAACCGTACAAGAAAGTACAACCATCATCTCTCGGATGATTTTGTATATTTTATATTTTACGTTGAAGGAACAAGCCATCTTTGATTGGGGAAAGTTTATTTACATTGAAATATCTTCCCAATTATCGCAATACAAAAGGAATAAGAAATTATTTATGTCATCTTATTTAATTTTCGCAATAGTGCATTTCTTTCCATTTCCTAGATTATCTCTGTGTAAGAAGGTAAACTATGAATTTGACCCAGTAACCTTCTGGTATCAGACATTATGGAGACACAGGGCCTCCCAACATTTTAATGAAGTATTTAATGATTTTTTCTCAGTTTTTAAAGGGTTGTTATTTGGAAAGGATTTCCCCAGGATGTTTGACCAGGTGAGCAAGTTACTGGATAGGAAGGGGACACTGGAACAAATGGAGAACCATAATGTTATAAGGATTTTTTGATCCAAAGAAAATCTTTCCTTCCTTCCATGTCACATATCTGATACAGTGTTTGTTGCTAAGATAGAAAGGCAGTACACCTACTGGTTGCATTTTTTCCATGAAAACAGAAAAAAACAATTTATGCCTCTTCCTTGGAAAGTTTGAGATTTCATATTCAGCAATATGAACAAGATTGACGAATTCACGGGCCTCTTCCACAACCTCAATTTGAAATATGTTGAATAAGTAAAAGGGTTCGACCCTAATGGTATTTTTGTAGAATACCTATTGACTGTTGGTTTCAACAATTCTTTCATTAATGTTATCATAAATGAAGATGAAGATAACACCCCAGGCAGTCTTGCTCCTGACACTGACGACCTGGAGACAATACTCAACACCAATGAGTCATACAAGCAAAGACGAAAAGGTCCAGGTGAGAAAAGTGCCCAATCCCCGACTGCCACACCCAAGACTACAACATCTCGAAGCAGCGCTCCAACGGCCTACCCAAGTAAGAAAGTCACACACAGTTCTTCAAGAGGAGGAGGAGATAAGAACCCTCCCTCCGGAAAAATTGAAAGTTCTCATAAACTTCCCGTGAGCAAGAAACAAAAAAACATTGTGCAAGAAGAGGAGGGACCGAGGGGAGAAAGTGATATCCACGATCTCTCTTTCGAAGATATGGAAATAGAAATTGACATTGGGAAAGTGTTCCCCAATGACGACCAGCTAGACAACACTACTCCCCAAAACTCTCGGATGGAAATAATTGGGACCGAAACCTTCGATAAAGAAGAGTCTTTTTCATTTCATAGCGTTGTTTTTGACAGGGAATCCAAAAATTCAATTTTGAAAAAATAGATGTAAAGAATAAGAAGGGGAAATCTCATTCAGAGATTAACCTATGGAACATGCAGCCTTCCCAGATCTCCCATATACACCGAGCAACTGGAGATGCCGAGAAATTTTTTAAGCTGCCCATGTATCACAGTGTCAAAGTTCTCTTGTGGATGCCGATCATTTTCTTTTAATTTTTATGTGATCAGATATTATTAGCCTTGCTATGATGGATGCGAGCAAGTTCTATTTATTTACTTTACATATGCGAATGTGTGCATCTCCTGCTCCATTCACAAGAATTCTCTTTTTACAAGAAAATTAAAAAACATTTTCCATTTTCTGTTATATCTATTTTACTTTCATTTGAGGGACTTCTTTAAAGGTCCCACATTTTACAAATTTATGGTGTTTTACAATGTTTAACATTGTTTGGTTGAATTTTTGTAATCCTAAAAAAAGTTTAAATCATTTACACTACATATTAGTTAAGATGTTGAGTGTAAATTTATGTTGTTTTCCAATGTTTAATATTGTTTTATTGAATTTTGTATCTTTTTTTAAATTAAATCATTTTTATGTACAACTATAGATGAATTGAACCTCTTTCTACAAGAATTTAAGAGGCTCTTTGATCCATGATTAAAAATAACATCTGCAACTTTAGCTCCTTACATTTTACATGCAAACATAAATTGTGATAGGGTGTCAGATTCAAATATAAAATTTTGTTGAGCATGCTTCCAAGATATGCCAACACATATGTGACTTTATAAATATGACATAGTTTTGTAGCCACTAACCCTCTAACAAAGACAAGAAATCAGTGAACATATACAACATGGCAACTTAGTTTAATATTTGAGAGAGACTAAGTTCTCATGCAACACTTGTTATTATTGTAATAATAATTATAATGTTTTGAATTTATAATGAATTCCTTATAAATAATGTATAAATTTTTAAATGTAATTAATTATTTATAAATGTTTAAATATAATTAAAAATTATTAATGATTAATAGATATATATATATTAACCCATTAAAATTGGAAAATATTATTTTTACTACTCATTAAAAATGGAATTTGAAATTAAAAAAGTCATGTCATGGACAGGGATTTACTGTATCAAATCCATTTAAAAACTATTAAATTATTAGTTTCCTCTTAAGAGGTTACAAGTTCAAATCCATAGGAGGGTAGGGTATGTATATCTTCGTAAACTTTACCAATCAAATCTCATACACCAATTTAATGTGCTGGCTTGACCGTGACCTTAAAAATAGATTATTATTATTATTATTATAATAAAAGAAAAAATAAATACAAAACTCTTCTGACCTATAGTATTTTGCCATTTCATGTGAAACCCATACTCAAATCTCTTTATAATAAAAGAAAAAATAAATACAAAACTCTTCTGGCCTATAGTATTTGCCGTTTCCACGTGAAACCCATACTCGAATCTCTTTATAATAAAAGAAAAAATAAATACAAAACTCTTCTGACCTATAGTATTTGCCGTTTCCATGTCAAACCCATACTCGAATCTCTTGCCTGTGTCTACGTGTCGTTCTCCACACACGCTACGCTTCTCTTTCTTCCAACGGTGCCGTGTCGTGTACGTCAGGCGAGAAGTATTATAATCTCAAAAACAGCAAGTGAAGAAATCTCTTGCATTTGTGTGTCGTTATCCACATGCTATGCTTCGCTTGCTTCCAAACGGTGCTGTCGGTGCCGTGTTTTGCTAGAAGGGAGAATTATTATAATCTAAAAAACATAAAGTAAAGGAAAACGGAAACCGTTACGTTGATATTTTTCGAACTGTGTCCATTGGATTCAACTTTCTGCCATAATTTTATTCCGTTCGCATTTCTACATGTTCATATGCAGTCGTGCTGCAAGGAAAATTATTGTAATCCTAAAGATAAAGAAAATGTAAAAGGTAAGATAAAGAAAAAGTAAAAGGTAAAGAAAAGACGGAAACGGAAAACGTTAGACTGAGTTTTTGAAACGGTTTTCATTGAATTCAACTCCTGACCAGAATTTTATTCCATTCGCATATCTAAATCTACTTATGCACGTCAAATGCTCGAACTGCTGGAGCCTGGGTGCCTAACCTTCATTCAAAGGAAGCAGAACAGATCCATTCTCTGCTCAATACTTTCTTGCAAATTCCGTGTCAGAGCGCATTGAAGGAATCAGATGTTGTGTCTGTGAATAAACCAAGAAAAATCCGGACATTCTAAGAGCAGCCGTAACGACTATCGTTGTAAGAGTAAATCCCACGGAGTCTTAGGTCTTTCGACAGACTGTAAACAAGATGAACACGCTCGGCCTGAGAAATTTTATCAACGGTATTGTAGTATTAGCTGAATGAATATTTTGTGGCTGCAGTTTTTACAGAGATGGTTGGTGTTATTTAATTTTTCAATGGCATGACAGTATTAGCTGAATGAATCTTTTGTTGCTGCAGTTTTGACAGAGATCTAAAATCAAATGGCGTACAAGAGTGGAGCTCATACCTGTCCACTGTAGCAGTTGCAACGATTTTCAGATATATCGGCCCAGGCTTTCGAATCGAAGTCATTTAGTCTTACAACGATACAGTCGTTACGGCTTCTCGTGGAATGTCCAGCGTTTCCCTGGTTTCTTCACAGACCCAACATATTGCTTCAATGCTCTCTGACACGGAATTTGTACGAAAACATTGAACAGATAATGGTAAGGGGCTACGAAAGAGACACCAAATGTTCGTCTGTGGAGTGTGTGGGGCTGTCATCAATTGTTTGAATATCTGTTAGAGATAATGCTTACAATTGTAGTAACTGTGAGTTTTTAGGTTAACTATGACTGTTGTAACTGTGAGTTTCAACTATGACTGTTGTAACTGTGAGTTTCTAAGTTTACTATTTTTAACTAATCAGATCCACTTTCTTAGGATCTAGATTGCTAGGAGTAAGTGATCTGCATGCTATATATGTAACCTCCATTTGTCTTAAGTAATACAAACTATTCTTTGTGTGTGAATCTTGTGCAATGGCTACTCTCTCGATTTCTAAGTTGGTATCAGAGCAAGGTTAGAATCTTGCTGGCATTGCTGGGTGGAGGAGGTCTGGCTGCTGCTGCGTGGAGGAGGTTCGGCTGTGTTGCTGCTGCGTAGAGTTTGCTTCGTAGAGCTGCCAACATGAAGTACGATTACCTCACTAAAGAGCTGCCGCATTCAAAGCAAATGGCCATCGAAAATATTTCAGCGTTTGGTATCTCGGTGTGGATAGATATGAAGGAAGAACCACCATAAAGAGTCATTGTCCTGCTTTTCTACTTATATATGTATGTGTGGTGTGTTTAAATTTTGTTTATGTATGTTAGATATATTATATGTGTGTGAGAGAGTGTGATTTTATTTGTAATCAAATGATGAAGAACCAATCATTGAACAGAGTAGCATATGTTAAAGCTAGTGGTTCTCGACGTTCTTCGGTGCCAAGAGAACACATCACTGGTTTGAGTATGTGTACAAGTCTGTTATACACTGGTGGATCTTGTTGTTCTTCGGTGCTCCAAGATCAACAGTTACAGGTTATGTTTTGTGTATGTGTGGTGAGTTTAAAGTTTTTATATAAGTGTTTATGTAAAAATAAGAACTTGTATCTTGATGCAAGCTGGTAGCCCCAATTTCAAGTACAATGTGTTTTTATTGGAAGTCACCTTGTGTAAAGGAATGTTGAAGACATTCGGTATCCAAACTGTTCTTCTATATACTGAAGGATAGCCGAAAGCAAAAATCCGACAAATGAAGGCAAGTTAATAGAATGCATCAATAATTGGCACCTTTTATCACGGAAGCCCCGATGAGCCGAGTTGTCGAATTGTCGCGTTTTGACTTTAAGTGTGTTAGTGGGTAGCTCGAAGAAGAGGAAGAAGAAAGAGCGGAAGCCGTGTGATTGCAGAGTGAGTTTCAGTGCTGAGGAAGACTAGATCAGACAAACAGATGAAAGTTCTAGTGTTGTAATCTTTTGTGTTGTATTGTGATATTTGTAATGTAAGCAACTCATTAGTCATCACTTGAGGATATATTACTAATATCCTAAATGAATAATACAAATATAGGTGACAATTTAGACTTAGTGATTGGTAAAGGTAAACCATAGGCTAACAGTTAGAAATAATGCTTACAACTGTAGTAACTGTGAGTTTCTAGGTTAACTATGACTGTTGTAACTGTGAGTTTCAACTATGACTGTTGTAACTGTGAGTTTCTAAGTTTACTATTTTTAGCTAATCAAATCCACTTTCTTAGGATCTAGATTGCTAGGAGTCAGTGATCTGCATGCTATATATGTAACCTCCATTTATTTATTAAGTAATACAAACTATTCTTTGTGTGTGAATCTTGTGCAATGGCTGCTCTCTCGATTTCTAAGTATATCAACGACGGTTTGTTCTGCTAGGTAGATCTCAAACATCTCGTAACCAACAAGGAGCCATTAGATTGTGGAAGATAATATTAGAAGAGTTTGGTTCTAATGTTTCTCTCGGTTCTTCTTGACACTGTAGTGATCCTGGGTGGTTTAGTTTCTGCTTTTCTTATATGAGCGATCAGACCGTGCAAGAGTCGTTGAATCAGATTCAGCTCTTTATGGAGAGGAGGAGATCGAATATGATATATGATAAGGAACGGGCATATCAGAAAAAACTAGAACGAAAAATTCAATTTCACTGAAAAAGACTGACTCTGCGTTGAGGTTGATGCTTGGTGACCTTTGGGGTTTATTGATTCAATCGAATAAAGTGCAGGACAGGACAGGGCATGCTAACTACTTTGCGTGTGAAATGTTTTCCGAGATTCGAGTGCCCATTAATGTCTTAAACGGGACTGTGATTGTTTCATTATCTGTTTATACATTGATATTTTCGAGATCATGTCATCACTTTTATCATTCTTAGTAAGAAATAAAATCAATAACTCGAAGATCAAATGGAGAAATTTGCATTCTAATCACGCGTCTTGAATTCAACTCTGGAAATTTGGAGATCATGTCATTACTTTTACTATACGTGTAAGAAATAAAATTGATAACTAGAATTAGCAGTAAAACTGTTTATATATATATATATACATATATATATATGAAGGTTTTAGGTATTTTCAACATCTTTGAAACTGGTTCCCTAAGTTATTGAAGCTTGGAAATCAGTTGCACTGAATTTTAGGCATTTTCAATATTTTTGAAACTCGTTCCCTAAGTTTTGGGAGTTCTAGAATGTAGGGAAAGTCCCATCATTAAGAAAATGAAAACTTGGTAACCATTTTCCTAAATATATAGTTTTAAATTAAAATTATATTAAATTAAAATGTAAATATTTTTATTTCATTATTACAAATACATAATTCATTACAAATATTTTCATTATATTTATTCAAAATATCACTATAAAACTAAAACTAAAATACACTTAAATATTATTTCAAAAATTAGTTAATTAAAAAACTTAATAATACTCACTTTATAGTTGTGGATATGAAACTTTTTTAATGCATGTATGTTTTTCTTCAAGCCTAAACTAAACATGAAAGTCCAATAGATCAATATCCCATGACAAACATTTGCTCCACTTTTTACTTGATATCAACCAACCATATCATTGACTTTATTATATTTTCATATTGAAAGAGTAGTATTATTTTGTTTTTTCCAATCAAAAAAGAATAATGCTTCAAATTTACAAAGATGTTTGGAGTTTATATATGTAAAGTTTAATTTTAAACCAACCATTATTGTATTTTCCTATTGAAAGAGTAATACTATTTTGTTTTTTCCAATCAAAAAAGAATAATGCTTCAAATTTACAAAGGTGTTTGAAATTTATATATGTAAAGTTTAATTTTAAAAAGATGTTAAAATTGTATATATGTATTTTCAATTTTGTTTCTCATTTTCTAATGGAATATTTATGGATTTTAAAGTTTTAGTATTGTGTTAAATATATTCATATAATTATTAACACAAATTAAATTAGTAAATTTAATATTGTAGTTGTTTTAATAGGAGAAACATAGTCCTCCATTAACCTTTAATTTTATTGAAATAAGATTTAAAATGTATCAATATCTCTATAAATTGTAATCAAAAGTATCATTGTAATCTAAAATAATTTTTATATTTTTTTAATATATATTATTGCGGCTCTCAACTTAATATATAATCTAAAGTTTTCTATAAATTTAAGAAAAACTTCTATTAATTCAAGTTTTCAAAGTTCCCACTTTTGTGCAACATTATTATTATTATTATTATTATATATATAAATAAATAAAAGTTTACATATTTTTATTTCATAATTTTTATTATAATTTTTTAAAAATAATGAATAATTTAATAAAATTTATTTATATTTATAAAAATATGGTTGATTTTCATAATATTTATTTGTTTGTGTGTTGTGTTGAATTTACATGATTATGAATTGTATTATTTTGTGTAAATATAAATTTAAATGTGTATTTTAATATAAGTTTTTAAGTTTTATGTTAATTATATTGATTTTTTATTATGATGTGATTTGAATGTTTATATTCTTTAATAATGTTTTTTCAAAATTTATATATATATATATATATATATATATATATATAAAGTAGAGAGAAATCAAAATTTATATTTTTTTTGTGACTTCACATAAGGGAGTGTCTTAACACTGCATTTTATCACCAAAAAATACATGTGTTCAAGTATTTTGTCCCAAAAGAGCATAAATGAAAATCCCAAAGAGAAGGCACCAAAGAGTGAAAATAACAATTGTTGGTCTGCGCACAGGTAGGTTCAAGACCCTGGGTTCAAGTTACGTAGTCCAACAAAACTCTACAGACAATGGCCCTTTTGGCATCACCTGCATGCAGGCGAAGTCGCACCCGAGGTGTGTTTATGGGAACTGCAGGAACCAAGATTCTACAACGGTGAGAGAAAGATTGGAAACCCACTCTATCATATCTACAGGATCCTCTTGTGCAATAGACCCTTATTACCCTGAACTCGTTACTTAGTTATATATGCACATATACCCATAGTTATGCTATTTAATGGTTAAACATGCATTCATGGTTATTGTGCACTACTATATCATCATCAACATTAAAGATAAACACATAAACAACTTTAAAGATAAACATACATTCACATTACATACATGACTTAACATCCAAAAGTGTAGTTCTACACAGGGTTACCGTGGTTCACCCCACTCCAAGCTACGTCCACAAAAGATCGGTTTCTTTATTATATTTGAGTGTTTTGGTTGCGCTTTGCGCTACAATGGGTGCTTAGCATACATTTCTCCTCACATATGTAGCTTCTTTACAATCTTTTTCACTCAGAAACTCTCTTTCTCTCTATCTATATCTATCTCTCTTCAGCTTCCTCTGACTTACATCACCCTTTACATATTTATACCTTATGATTAGGGCATTTTGACACCTCATTGTGAGTTTGCTACAATTCATGCTCGCCAGGAAACAACTCATTATCAGCTGAACACAACTCATGCTCGGTTGGTTTTTCCAGATTTTGCGCTAGTTTTTCTTTCTTTTCCCCCATCTTCTCATCCTCCCTCTCTCTTCTTTCTTGATCTTCTTGATCTTCTTCTTCCTTCACCCTTCCTGCGCCTTTTCGCTATACCTCGTCTCTTCTCACTATTCCATCCCCAAAAATTTCTTCCCAAGAGGCCCCCAACACTAACCTGTGGCTTGTCCCAAGCCACTTAGCCCTGTTGTGTCGCGCTCCTCCATGCCTAAGTAAATTTATGGAGGGTTTCCTCCGCTACCTGTACCACTGTTGTTAGTTCTACTTGTTCAAGATTTCCTCCATCGTCTGAATTGTCAAACTAGTAAGTTTGGCCTCAGTGTCTTTCATTGCTAGTGTCGTAGTGCTTTGTGTAGTAGCTAGCTCTTCTAGTATCCCAAGGGCTTCATTCTATAGTGGTTGTAATTTATGTGTGATCTTCCTTTTTTCTTCCTTCATTTATTCCATTGCATTGTGTAATTTCCTCTTAGCCATGATTGATGTCATTATTTCTGTTGGTGGTAGAGTATTTATGCGCTCATTGGCTCGATGCACTTGTTCCTACGTAGTCCTTATTTTCTCTTCTAGTGCTTGCAACTCCGGGTTGGTAGTAAGCTCTATCCAAATGCATGTGTCTTTGTTGCCCATCTTTATGCATTCATGTTCCAATTTTTTGATCTTTTCCACCAATGTCTAACCTATTGTTTCCCTTTGTTCTCTTTTTTCTGGTGGTGTCCCTGGTAGTGTGCGCAATTACAACTCGGTGATCTTGTTCTGGAGTCCCTTGATGACTACGCTTATCTTGGATACTTGATCTTCTACTGTGGCCTCCACTACCAATGGTACTTTTAGGACTTCGTTGAACATGTTATGGACTGCATGTAAATGTGTTGGACCTACACAAAATAGATCTAGATAAAAAATAATACACACATTTGCAGAGAGAATTGGAGAAAGAAGAAGAAGGAGAGAAAGAATAGAAGAATTCTCATTAATCGTATTCCACACTCAAAGAGTGAATAATTTATAATAGATATAGGATACATGAGTAACTAATGATCCATAGTGGTGGTCTAGAGTTATCTGGACACACACCAGCAGTTGCGGGAGTGAACTACCACCTAGTCTAGTCTCTTATGCAGTTATGAGAGTTAACTGCCACCTAGTTGAGTTAACTAGTCAACTAGTCTTCAGTTAACTGACTGAACAGAGAGTAATGAGGATTTAACTCAGGAAATAAAGGCTAATGCGTCAGTTTGGTGATGATCCCAAGGCAAGGTCGAATTAACATGGTGATGATCCCAATGTTGCATGGTGATAAAACCAATGTAACATCTAAACTCAACTCAACTAGTCAAACTAAAGTGTCAACTGAAAGAGAATATTCTCCAGGTGGAATGTTCTCCCATAAAATATAGGAGACTGGATAATGACTAATTATGACTAATAAACAAGGAAAAACCTTAGGAAAAATAAATCTTAGGTGTGTGTGAAGTAACTCCAACACCCCCCCTGAACATCACTATGGTGAAA
>JASDQU010099811.1:349063-373474 GCA_032191745.1 Picea mariana
CCCCCCCTCAAATTACAATTTATGTAAAAATAAAACTTGAGAAGGAACAAAAAACAATTGCTAAGCAACCTTGTCCTTCACTCCAAGAAAACCTCGCAACTGTGCAAGTTTGTGCTCATTGAAGATTTTGTTGAAGATGTAGATGTCTTCATGGATCTGATGAAGTATATACATCATTTATATGTCCACACATATCCACTTTCTCTTCTTGTAATGAATAATATCCACATAAATTTTGGATGAAACTTTGAAAACCGTGCAGCCGTTTCTGGAAAAATGCTGAAATTTTGTAGATTTTAAAACGATCATAACTTCACTTCCCGGACTTTGTTTCAGACGATTGTTTTTTGAAATTGGATATTTTCCCGAGAGGAATTCAAATATCCAATTTGTTTATGAAAATGGTGCTCATAAAATATCATAATGGAGTCTGATGTGCGCAACTCTCTTTTTGTCTCTTGAGATGCATGCATTGCGCATGGAAAAATATCTACATGTGACTCCTGAGATGCATGCCATATATCTTCCATATGAATTTTAGAAAACAAATATGAAATGGAGTAGACAACATCTTCAATTAATGACATACACATTTGTGCAAAAACTTTTGTAGAATACTCTTCATAATAAGAGGCTTGATCTTTTGATGGCTTCTCTTCATTCTCTATATTGTCAACATTTTGCATGCATTCTTCCTTATTCCCAAATAAAATCCATAATTCATTTGGAGTGAATTATTGTGAGTCATCATATACTTGATGGAGAATTTCTTGAGAAATAAAATAGAGGATACATCTTATGGCCATATCGTGTCTATTGAGAAAACAATTTTTCTCATCGACGAAATCAGGCTCTACTTCCATTTCCATAGTTATTTGGTACAAGCCTTTGCATCCGAGAAGAAGAAGAACTTTTGGCTTCCATTCCAAATAGTTATGAGGTGTGAGAATTATTTCCGGAGAATAATCCATCTTTTTGTTGTCTTCAATATTTTGTACCTGCAAACAATTTTGGTGTAGCTTTTGCTTAGCAGTCTGTCGGCTCTGATACCATGTAAATGTGTTGAAACTGCACGTAATAGATCTAGATAAACAATAATACACACATTTTCAAAGAGAATTGGAGAAAGAAGAAGAATGAGAGAAAGAATAGAAGAATTCTCATTAACTGTATTCCACACTCAAAGAGTGAATAATTTATAATAGTTATAGGATACATGAGTAACTAATGATCCATAATGGTGGTCTAGAGTGATCTGGACACACACCAACAGTTACGAGAGTGAACTGCCACCTAGTCTAGTCTCTCAGGTAGTTACGAGAGTGAACTGCCACCTAGTTGAGTTAACTAGTCAACTAGTCTTCAGTTAACTGACAGAACAGAGAGTAGTGAGGAGTTAACTCAGGGAATCAAGGCTAATGCGCCATTTTGGTGATGATCCCAAGGCAGTTCGAATTAGCATGGTGATGATCTCAATGTTGCATGGTGATAAAACCAATGCAACATCTAAACTCAACTATAGTAGTCAAACTAAAGTGTTAACTGAAAGAGAATATTCTCCAGGTGGAATATTCTCCCCTAAAATATAGGAGAATGGATAATGACTAATTATGACTAATAAACAGGGAAAAACCTTAGGAAAAATAAATCCTAGGTGTGTGTGAAGTAACTCCAACACTGCCGCTTGGATTTTCTCTACCAATCGTTTAATTTTTTCCTTTTCCTTTAACGCTCTATCGACCTTTTTTGCTGCCCCATCCTTCTCCTTCAAGGTTTTTTCAGCCTTGACATCTTCCTTTCTCTTCTCTTTCAAGGCTTTATCTACCCTTCCTTCAGCTTCACTCTTCTCTTTTACTACAAGTTCCACTTGTTATTCTACTGTGCACTTTTCTTGTACTATAGTGGCACATTTCTTTTGCAGTTCCGTCTTCTCGGCTTATTCTTTATTTAATTCATTGATTGTGATATATTCTTTAAGAAGTAATTCCTGTGTGATCCCTGTGTGCAAAGCATGTTGAGAACCAAATATCAAAATAGCATAAAAACCTCAGAATAAGTACTCATTGCCTTGACAAAGAGAGAAATTCAGATAATAAGCCTCTTCAAGGGGGAAACCTCATTATGCATCATATGAATTCCAAATGAAAAGGTCTCCTTGGTATGTATAGGAGACTAGGAGGTACAATTACAACTAATGGACCCAAGACGACATAAATAAAATAACAATACTAATGTAATATTTCCTAATTAAGGGGTAATGTGCCACGATTTAGTGCTTAACATGCCCCTCCCCTTTAGACAAGTCAACGCTTGAGTAGTTCTGAATGCTTCTGTATAAAAGACTCATCTTCCCACGCAGAATCTTCAGCATGTAGTTTCTTCCACTTAATGAGATACTCTGAAATTGATTTATTCCTCAGTTGGTGAATTCTTGTGTCAGTGATAACTTCAGTATCCAATATGATTTTTCCTTCCTCATCAAGTTCTAGAAATATAGTTTGAACTAGGATCTTTTCACCTATAACCTTCCTTAAGCATGAAACATGGAAAACTGGGTGTACTCGAGAAGATGCAAGAAACTCCAATTTGTATACCATAGTACCAATCTTTTGCAACACCTTATAAGGGTCATAGTACTTCGGCGATAATTTATTATCCTTCTTATCTTGCTTGAGGGACATTTGTTTGTATGGTTGTAGTCTTAAAAATACTCAATCCCATACTTCAAAACTTCTTTCACTACAATGTTGATCTGCTTGTTGTTTCATGAGATTTTGTGCCATGGTCACGTTGTCCTTTAAGAGTTGGAGAACTGGTTGTTGATGCTCGATGTGATCTTCCACTATTTGAACCTTACAGTTTTCTTTTAGAGAAGAAGTGATGGACGGTGGTTGATATCCATAAAGCACCATAAATGGTGTCATTTTTATTGCAATATGAAAGGAAGTGTTATACCACCATTCTACCAAGGGTAACCACTCGAACCATTGTGTTTGTTTATCATAGACAAAGCAACGAAGGTAGTGGCCTTCCAAACATTTTTTCACTATCTCAGTTTGTCCATTATATTGAGGATGATAAGATGAGCTATGAGCCAATTGAGTACCCAAACAAGAAAATAATTATGTCCAAAAATGTTGAGTGAAGATGAGATCTCTATCCCTTACAATAATCTTTCGCCTTCCATGTAGATTTTGAACTATCTCCATGAATGTGGTAGAAACTCTATTGTCTTTGAAAGGATGAGAGAGTGCACAAAAGTGTGCGTACTTGGTAAGACTATTAAAAAAGTGGAATAAAATGGGATAAAATGAGTATCACATAAAATTGGTAGAATCTTAGGGTCCTTATTATTTACACTATAGTGAATATCAGATAAGAAGCCATAAATAATTTTTTGTCCCTTTTATAGTGCGTTAAATGGGACGATATTTCGATAGAAATCTATTTTTTTGAGTCAAAGATGGCCTGTTATTTCACTATAAAATACATGATATATAAAATCATGCTAGAGATAGAGGAAGTTCTTTCCTGATCTGTCAACCTAGTAAACAACCATGCAATTTCTCGAAAGGGGTTTTTAAAAGAGTCGACCTGGATCCTAGTTATGTCTTTTGGAATAGACGTAGGATTCTCCAAATATTTAGGCAAGAGGTCAAGGCCATTGTTATGTTTCTTCAAAAATCTCTACAGTCTTCTCCTTTGAAGGTAAGTGTCGACTCTAGGAGGTTCAACATATTGTGAAAAAATTGCGGTGAAAGAGAAATCAAAGAATGATCCTGGAGTTGTATAATTCTCTGGTTTTGAACGCACTTCTCTACGCACCATGCAATAAGTTATTTATAGTCAAATGCCTTAGGAGAACACCCTGCGTGAGCGATTCTGGATTCCCAAATTACGTATTTCTATGCAAGAGGAGAAGAATAATATGAATATTCTCTAGACCGCTGAAAGTTTTGGTCTTCACGACCAAATATATTTAAAGTATCACGAAAAAACGGTTGTCTAGCTGCTACTGCCATAGGTTAATGGGAGTATTTACTCAGCTAGATAATAATTTGAAATAAATATTTTTGGAGAGATGACAATAATATAATCCCTTGGAAAATGGCGTTTTAATGCAATTTAATGAGTAATCTCCTCGAGCCTTTCACTATTAATGACGATATTTTCGGAGCCTAGACAATCAGTTTTTAGCATTAAACAACATTTAATGCATATTGGGAAAAGCACAAGAATGGCAGGGACGGATGAGATAAATTTTGAATATGGATCTTTTCATGAGCCCTTCAACCTGGGAACCTGCGAACCCTTGGTTATGGATGATCAAAATAAGTTAAGTGTAGAAAGGCAGTCAGTCAGACTTGCATGAAGGAGAAATAAAACACTTAGGGGCTTAAGACCCATAACAAATCTGATGGCCATAATGTAGATCAAATAATTTTGGGTGCAAAGTGGAGATCATGAAACTTGGAGGATGAATTCTTGAACCACGAACCCGTGAAGTTGGAAAAATGGCTAAGTATAATGTAGCAAGGAAGTCAGTCTAAATTATGACATAGGAAAGTGGATGGAGATGAAGGTCCACCAACATTCCAACCCGCAAACCCGCCAATTTTTGAAATACGACTAAGTATGGTAAATAGAAAGGGATAGAAGAAGGGAAAAAAGAAATAGGGAAACAAGGGGAGGCATAGAAGACAAAAAATAAATGGAAAAAATAAGTTGGGAAAATAGAAAGGGGAAGGAAAAATCCAGAAACGTGAAATGATCTCAACAACTGGCTCCAACTGTGGGATGATAACCCCCTGTGGGTTGTCAAGAATATAGAATCTTCATGACCAGGTGCTTCCATCCATTGGGATATGGAGTCAAAGGTAAGAATATACAAACTAAGTAAAAGAAAATTTATGTACAAGGAAATTGAAAATTTCAGGTGAAGAAACCTTTCAAATGTTTCCCATTAACAAACAACATTAACATTTTACCATTCATATATTTGAGCATATAATAATTAAAACCCATGATCTTTTCAATGATGTATGGTCCAATCTAGAGTGTTTCGAATTTTGTGTGCATTGATGGTTTCTCCTTAGCTTTTTTCTAGAGTAATACTAGTTTTCCCTTCTGAAAATTCTTTACGGTTGCATTCTGGTCAAAATATCTTTTAATACTTTGTTGTATTTAAGAAGTTATATTCAGGGATTGACTTCGTTCTTCCTCCAATTTCAATAACTGGTTAACCCTCTTTTGCATAGGTGAACTATATTCTACATCCTCTATATTGACTACAAAATTCAAGGCATTCATCTCGACACTAATTGGAATATTTTCCTATTTCCCATAAACCAATGTATACAGAGACATCCCAGTACTGTCTTTCAGAGTCATTATGTTTTTCCACAATGCATCAATCAACTTTAAATGCCAAATCCTTTGGTTCTTGTCAATAGTTTTCTTCAATATCTGAATGAGTCTCTTATTAGGGGATTCTGCAAGACCATTCCCTTGTAGATAATAGTTTGATAACTTCCCCATAACAATTCCATATTCTCCACAAAATTCTGTAAATTTTGAGCCAATGAAAATCAAGCCATTATCAGTGATGAATTTGTTTGGGACATTGAATCTTGACAAAATATTATCTTTGAGAAACTTAATCAACTCTTCAGAATCAACCATTTTTAATGCTACTTCTTCTGGTCACTTTGTAAAATAGTCTGTAGTGGTGAGGATATATATATATGTGTGTGTGTGTGTGTGTGTGTGTGTGTGTGTGTCCTTTGCTTGAATTTGGATTTATTGGTCCAACAACATCAAGTCCCCATTGGGAAAATGATTGTTCTATAGATATAGGATGTAATGGCATTGCAGATTTTTTCATTTTCCCTGAAAATTGTTGACAAGATGCACACTTCCTTATGGTAACATATGAGTCTATAAGAGTTGATGGACATTAAAACCGACTCTTATTATCTTATGGGCGGTGGCTGTAGGTGAAAAATTTCCACAACATATTGCTTCATGGAATTATCTCATCAATTCTTGAGCTTTCCTTCCATCAACACATATCAACAATATACCAACATAGTTTCTCCTGAACAATATATCAACAATCAACACATTTTGATTTGACTTCATCTTCAATGTTCTTCGCTCTTTAGAGTTCATGGTGACTGGAAATTGTCTAGACCTCAAGTAGAATACAATATCTCTATACCATTCTGAATCTCCCATGGGTTCTCCTACTGATATTGAAATCATTCCATCCAAAGAATCACTATTTGCAATGAGCTTACATAAACCCTGTCCTTAGACTACCTTTAAAGGTTTAATTTTAATATCACTCACTTAATTTTAATTTTAATTAAAAAACTTAATAATACTCACTGTATAGTTGTGAATATGAAACTTTTTTAATGCATGTATGTTTTTCTTCAAGCCTAAACTAAATATGAAAATCCACTAAATCAATACCCTATCCATGACAAACATTTGCTCCACTTTTTACTTGATATCAACCAACCATATCATTGACTTTTATTGTATTTTCATATTGAAAGAGTAGTACTATTTTGTTTTTTCCAATCAAAAAAGAATAATGCTTCAAATTTACAAAGATGTTTGGAGTTTATATATGTAAAGTTTAATTTTAAACTAACCATATCATTGACTTTTATTGTATTTTCATATTGAAAGAGTAATACTATTTTGTTTTTTCCAATCAAAAAAGAATAATGCTTCAAATTTACAAAGGTGTTTGAAATTTATATATGTAAAGTTTAATTTTAAAAAGATGTTAAAATTGTATATATGCATTTTCAATTTTGTTTCTCATTTTCTAATGGAATATTTATGGATATTAAAGTTTTAGTATTGTGTTAAATATATTCATATAATTATTAGCACAAATTAAATTAGTAATTTCAATATTGTAGTTGTTTCAATAGGAGAAACATTATCCTCCATTAACCTTCAATTTTATTGAAATAAGATTTAAAATGTATCAATATCTCTATACATTGTAATCAAAAATATGATTATAATCTAAAATAATTTTTATATTTTTTTAATATATATTATTGTGGCTCCCAACTTAATATATAATCTAAAGTTTCCTATATATTTGAGGAAAACTTCTATTAATTCAAGTTCCCAAAATTCCCACTTTTCAGAAATTGGTGCAACATTTTATATATATATATATATATATATATATATATATATATATATAAGTTTACATATTTTTATTTCTTAATTTTTATTATAATTTATTAATTTTTATTATAAATTTTTAAAAATAATGAATAATTTAATTAAATTTATTTGTATATATATATTATTAAAAATGATATATTTGAAATATTTAAATGTGTGTATATATTTACTTTTATTTTTACTTACAAAATGTATAATAAAATTTATTTATATTTATAGAAATATGGTTGATTTTCATAATATTTATTTGTTTCTGTTGTGTTGAATTTACATGATTATGAATTGTATTATTTTGTGTAAATATAAATTTATATGTGTATTTTAATATAAGTTTTTTAAGTTTTATGTTAATTATATTGATATTTTATTATGATGTGATTTGAATGTTTATTTTCTTTAATATTTTTTTTCAAAATTTAATATATATATATATATATATAAAGTAGAGAGAAATCAAAATTTATATTTTTTTTGGGTGACTTCACATAAGGGAGTGTCTTAATAGTGCACTCTATCACCAAGAAATACATGTGTTCAAGTATTTTGTCCCAAAAGAGTATAAATGAAAATCCCAAAGAGAAGGCACCAAAGAGTGAAAATAACAATTGTTGGTCTGTGCACAGGTAGGTTCAAGACCCTATGTTCAAGTTACTTAGTCCAACAAAACTCTACAGATAATGGCCCTTTTGGCATCACCTGCATGCAGGCGAAGTCTCACCCGAGGTGTGTTTATGGGAACTATAGGAACCAAGATTCTACAACAGGGAGAGAAAGATTGGAAACCCACTCTATCATATCTACATGATCCTCTTGTGAAGTAGACCCTTATTACCCTAAACTCATTACTTAGTTATATTTGCACATATACCCATAGTTATGCTATTTAATGGTTAAACATGCATTCATGGTTATTGTGTACTACTATATCATCATCAACATTAAAGATAAACACATAAACAACTTTAAAGATAAACATACATTCACATTACATATATGACTTAACATCCAAAAGCGTAGTTCTACACAGGGTTACCGTGGTTCACCCCACTCCAAGCTACGTCCACAAAAGATCGGTTTCTTTATTATATTTGAGTGTTTTGGTTGCGCTCTGTGCTACAATGGGTGCTTAGCATACATTTCTCCTCACATATGTAGCTTCTTTACAATCTTTTTCACTCAGAAACTCTCTTTCTCTCTATCTATATCTATCTCTCTTCAGCTTCCTCTGACTTACATCACCCTTTACATATTTATACCTTATGATCACAGCCTTTTGACACCTCATTGTGAGTTTGCTACAACTCATGCTCGGCAGGAAACAACTCATTATGATCTGGACACAACTCATGCTTGATTGGTTTTTCCAGATTTTGTGCTAGTTGTTCTTTATTTTCCCCCATCTTCTCCTCTTCCCTCTTTCTTATTTCTTGATCTTCTTGATCTTCTTCTTCCTTCACCCTTCCTGCACCTTTTCGCTATACCTCGTCTCTTCTCACTATTCCATTCCTAAAAATTTCTTCCCAAGAGGCCCCCAACACTCACCTGTGGCTCATCCCAAGCCACTTAGGCATGTTGTGTCGCGCTCCTCCATGCCTTAGTAAATTTCTGGAGGGTGTCCTTCTCTACCTGTACCACTGTTGTTAGTTCTACTTGTTCAATATTTCCTCCATCGTCTGCATTGTCAAATTAGTAAGTTTGGCCTCGGTGTCTTTCATCTCTAGTGTCGTAGTGCTTTGTGTAGTAGCTAGTTCTTCTAGTATTCCGAGGGCTTCATCCTATAGTGGTTGTAATTTATGTGTGATCTTCCTTTTTTCTTCCTTCATTTATTCCACTACACTGTGTAATTTCCTCTTAGCCATGATTGATGTCATTATTTCTGTTGGTGGTAGAGTATTTATGTGCTCATTGGCCTGATGCACTTGTTCCTGCGTAGTCCATATTTTCTCTTCTAATGCTTGCAACTCCGGGTTGGTAGTAAGCTCTATCCAAATGCATGTGCCTTTGTCGCCCATCTTTATGCATTAATGTTCCAATTTTTTGATCCTTTCCACCGATGTCTAAGCTACCCTTTCCCTTTGTTCTCTTTCTTCTGGTGGTGTCCTTGGTAGTGTGCACAGTTCCAACTCAGTGATCTTGTTATGGAGTCCCTTGATGACTGCGCTTATCTTGGATACTTGATCTTCTACTGTGGACTCCACTACCAATGGTACTTCTAGGAATTCTTTGAACATGTTATGGACTGCCTGTAAATGTGTTGAACCTACACAAAATAGATCTAGATAAACAATAATACACACATTTGCAGAGAGAATTGGAGAAAGAAGAAGGAGAGAAAGAATAGAAGAATTCTCATTAACCGTATTCCACACTCAAAGAGTGAATAATTTACAATAGATATAGGATACATGAGTAACTAATGATCCATAGTGGTGGTCTAGAGTGATCTGGACACACACCAGTAGTTACGGGAGTGAATTTCCACCTAGTCTAGTCTCTTAGGCAGTTACGAGAGTGAACTGCCACCTACTTGAGTTAACTAGTCAACTAGTCTTCAGTTAACTGACTGAACAGAGAGTAGTGAGGATTTAACTCGGGGAATCAAGGCTAATGCACCATTTTGGTGATGATCCCAAGGCCAGGTCGAATTAACATGGTGATGATCCCAATGTTGCATGGTGATAAAACCAATGTAACATCTAAACTCAACTCAACTAGTCAAACTGAAGTGTCGACTGAAAGAGAATATTCTCCAGGTGGAATGTTCTCCCCTAAAATATAGGAGACTGAATAATGACTAATTATGACTAATAAACAAGGAAAAAACTTAGGAAAAATAAATCTTAGGTGTGTGTGAAGTAACTCCAACACCCCCCCTGAACATCACTATGGTGAAAATAAACAATGGGTCCCGGCAACAAGGCCATGTTAGGTACCCAAATACAAAAGATACACTAAACTAAATGAGGAGAGAGGGAAAACTCCCCCTCAAATTACAATGTATGTAAAAATAAAACTTGAGAAGGAACAAAAAACAATTGCTAAGAAACCTTGTTCTTCACTCCAAGAAGACCTCACAATTGTGCAAGTTTGTGCTCATTGAAGATTTTGTTGAAGATGTAGATGTTTGCATGGATCTGATGAAGTATATGCATCATTGATATGTACACACATATCCACTTTCTCTTCTTGTAATGAATAATATCCAAATAAATTTTGGATGAAACTTTGAAAACCGTGTGGTCATTTCTGGAAAAATGCTGAAATTTTGTAGATTTTAAAATGATCATAACTTCACTTCTCGGACTCTGTTTCAGACAATATTTTTTTGAATTTGGATATTTTCCCGAGAGGAATTCAAATATCCAATTTGTTTCTGAAAATGGTGCTCATAAAATATCAGAATGGAGTCTGATGTGCGCAACTCCCTTTTTTTCTCCTGAGATGCATGCATTGCGCATGGAAAAATATCTGCATGTGACTCCTGAGATTCATGCCATATATCTTCCACATGAATTTCAGGAAACAAATCTGAAATGGAGTAGACAACATATTCAATTAATGGCATACACATTTGTGCAAAAACATTTGTAGAAGACTCTTCATAATAAGAGGCTTGATCTTCTGATGGCTTCTCTTCATTCTCTATATTGTCAACATTTTGCATGCATTCTTCCTTATTCCCAAATAAAACCTCCAATATGTTCCATAATTCATTTGGAGTGAATTCTTGTGAGTCATCATATACTTGATGGAGAATTTTGGGAGAAATAAAATAGAGGATACATCATATGGCCATATCTTGTCTATTGAGAAAATCATTTTTCTCATCGATAGAATCAGGCTCTACTTCCATTTCCATAGTTATTTGGTACAAGCCTTTTCATCTGAGAAGAAGCAGAATTTTTGGCTTCCATTCCAAATAGTTATGAGGTGTGAGAAGTATTTCCAGAGAATAATCCTTGTTTTTGTTGTCTTCAATATTTTGTACCTGCAAACAATTTTGGTGTAGCTTTTGCTTAGCAGTCTGTTGGCTCTGATACCATGTAAATGTGTTGAACTTGCACATAATAGATCTAGATAAACAATAATACACACATTTGCAAAGAGAATTGGAGAAAGAAGAAGAAGGAGAGAAAGAATAGAAGAATTTTCATTAACTGTATTCCACACTCAAAGAGTGAATAATTTACAATAGATATAGGATACATGAGTAACTAATGATCCATAGTGGTGGTCTAGAGTGATCTAGACACACACCAACAGTTACAATAGTGAACTGCCACCTAGTCTAGTCTCTCAGGCAGTTACGAGAGTAAACTGCCACCTAGTTGAGTTAACTAGTCAACTAGTCTTCAGTTAACTGACAGAACAGAGAGTAGTGAGGAGTTAACTCAAGGAATCAAGGCTAATGCGTCAGTTTGGTGATGATCCCAAGGCAAGTTCGAATTAGCATGGTGATGATCCCAATGTTGCATGGTGATAAAACCAATGCAACATCTAAACTCAACTCAACTAGTCAAACTAAAGTGTCAACTGAAAGAGAATATTCTTTAGGTGGAATATTCTCCCATAAAATATAGGAGAATGGATAATGACTAATTATGACTAATAAACAAGGAAAAAATTTAGGAAAAATAAATCCTAGGTGTGTGTGAGTAACTCCAACACTACCGCTTGGATTTTCTCTGCCAATAGTTTGACCTTTTCCTTTTCCTTCAACGCTCTGTCAACCTTTTCTTCTACCCCATCCTTCTCCTTCAAGGATTTTTTAGCCTTGACATCTTCCCCGCTCTTCTTTTTCAAGGCTTTCTCTAACCTTCCTTCAGCTTCGCTCTTCTCTTTTACTACAAGTTCCACTTGTTATTCTACTGTGCACTTTTCTTGAACTACAGTGGCACATTTCTTTTGCAGTTCCCTCTTCTCGGATTATTATTTATTTAATTCATTGACTGTGATATCTGCTTGAAGACGTAGTTCCTATGTGATCCCTGTGTGCAAAGCATGTTAAGAACAAAATATCAAAATAGCATAAAAACCTCAGAATAAGTACTCAACACCTTGACAAAGAGAGAAATTCAGATAATAAGCCTCTTCAAGGGGGAAACCTCATTATGCATCATATGAATTCCAAATGAATTCCAAATGAAAAGGTCTCCTTGGTATGTATAGGAGACTAGGAGGTACAATTACAACTAATGTACCCAAGCTGACATAAATAAAATAACAATACTAATGTAATATTCCCTAATTAAGGGGTAATGTGCCATGATTTTGGGCTTAACATGCCCCTCCCCTTTAGACAAGTCAATGGTTGAGTAGTTCTGGATGCTTCTGTATAAAAGACTCATCTTCCCATGCAGAATCTTCAGCATGTAGTTTCTTCCACTTAATGAGATACTCTGAAATTGATTTATTCCTCAGTTGGTGAATTCTTGTGTCAGTGATAACTTCAGTATCCAATATGATTTTTCCTTCCTCGTCAAGTTCTGGAAATATAGTTTGAACTGAGATCTTTTCACGTATAACCTTCCTTAAGCATGAAACATGGAAAACTGGGTGTACTCGAGAAGATGCAAGAAATTCCAATGTGTATACCATAGTACCAATCTTTTGCAACACCTTATAAGGGTCATAGTACTTCGTCAATAATTTATTATCCTTCTTATCTTGCTTGAGGGACATTTGTTTGTATGGTTGTAGTCTTAAAAATACTCAATCCCATACTTCAAAAATTCTTTCACTACAATGTTGATCTGCTTGTTGTTTCATGAGATTTTGTGCGATGGTCACATTGTCCTTTAAGAGTTGGAGAACTGGTTGTTGATGCTTGATGTGATCTTCCACTATTTGAACCTTAGATTTTTCTTTTAGAGAAGAAGTGATGGACGATGGTTGATATCCATAAAGCACCATAGATGGTGTCATTTTTATTGCAGTATGAAAGGAAGTGTTATACCACCATTCTGCCAAGGGTAACCACTTGAACCATTGTGTTTGTTTATCATAGACAAAGCAACGAAGGTAGTGGCCTTCCAGACATTTTTTCACTATCTCAGTTTGTCCATTAGATTGAGGATGATAAGATGAGCTATGAGCCATTGAGTACCCAAACAAGAAAATAATTATGTCCAAAAATGTTGAGTGAAGATGAGATCTCTATCCCTTACAATAATATTTCATCTTCCATGTAGATTTTGAACTATCTCCATGAATGTGGTAGAAACTGTATTGTTTTTGAAAGGATGAGAGAGTGCACAAAAGTGTGCGTACTTGGTAATTCTATTAAAAAAGTGGAATAAAGTGGGATAAAATGAGTATCTCATAAAATTGACAGAATCTTAGGGTCCTACAGGGATGATTTTAGGGGCTAAATTTCGCTCATGGGCTAATTTTCCATGGTTTTTCCAAAAAAAAGATTTTCTATTTTAAAAATGAATCGCCCAAATTCTATAGGATAAAATTATTTTACCTTAAAAATCACCAAAATTTTATAAAAACTATATAGAATACTTAGAAATTGGAATATTTTTACAAAAATATCGTCAAACATTTATAGTTCACATGTGAAGGATTAGTAAAATTCGCCAAGGTTTCTACATTTTAAAATAAATTTCCATCCTTAAAATCATCCCCACTTAGGGATTTTTAGGTATAAACGTATTCGTACGTTTCTAAACGTAGGATCTATCATTACTTGTCAGCGTTACAACCTGGGGACAACATGGTTCTTCCATGTACCTAGAGTATATCAGAAGGCCCCTTTCGAATGATTGTGCATTAGACAACACTACTGCGGATTTGAGCTCCCACATACATGGCATGTATCAAGAGACCCCCTAGAATTCTGAGACCAACCGAGAAAACCATTTGGCATTTTCGTTTCTATAGTACCCTCTAAAAAACTCTAAGGGAGATCACTCTCTAGTACCTGGGTAGTCAGATAATAAAGCTAAGGGAATGGTCAAGCCTCCTTAGTTAGTGCCCTGAGATATTGGGTTGAGTACTATTGTTGGACTCCGCACATATATTAGAGACCTATAACACGTGACACTTCCTTTTCTGTGAAGACCTCTGCCTAAGTCAATTGGGAATTCCTACCTTGCAATGATACGTGGCCAACATGCCACCAAAAAATGCAACTTCTACACCAAATAATCCCTCAGACAATCCTACTTGGACTCTTGATGAAGGTGAAGGAATGCGCAAGGACATAGATGATTTACAAAATAACGCAGTAACAAAATATGAACTACAAAGGACGATGGATTCAATTGAAGCTAATATAGAATCGATGGTGGATACTAAGATGGATGACTTAAAAGGGGAGATCATGGAAGGGTTGAAAAATTTGCTAATAGAGAGGCCACCTAAAAGTGATAATGTATCCCATGAAATTCATGAAGAGGACACAAGGAAGATGAATCAAGACTAGAGAAACTCCAGCATTGGGTTGAAGACCAACCAATTTCCTAAGATCGATATGAGGAAGTTTGATGGAAAGGATCTAATCACATGGATACTCCAGATGGAGTAGTTCTTTGATCTACATAATTTGCCACGATTTAGGGATTAAAATGCATGTTTTTCCCTAAATCATGGCATATTACCCCTTAATTGGGTCTTCTAGTAAAAAAATATGCAAATTTCCAAAAAAACAAAAACACACCTTTTAAAACCCTGATTTGGAGATTGTTCTACTATACGACCTTTATTCTTTTGTAGCTATGAAATTTCGGCCCTTCCAAGTATTAAATTTGGCTTGAGGTAGCCTGATGTGTCTTTTTTCCAACCCCATAGGTTAGACCAATATCAGATTATCCAAGATAATTTTATGATAACTTTCCCAAGATGTGTTGATTTTTTTCCCTTTCAGGAGAGTGAACTTGTACGGCCTACCACGTGTCATTGTATTCACTTCCGAAATTGAAATTTTCACTAGTAAACCTTCGGTATGTACCCTAAAAAATGGAAGAGATCTCACTCAATTTGGAAGTTTGTATCTTCATATATAATAGTTTTCCCAATAACACTTATTTTAGACTGAAATCTGGACCAACCAAAAGCCCTAATTTCCTCAGAGAATAAATTTTAGAGTATAGTGCTAAAATTTATACACAAGATACTTCAATATTCCTCTTTCATACCAAAAAAATTTAAGAAATTGAAACTAAGACGAGCAAAATTGGTAGAGAAAATTCCAAGAAGACTAGTTTCAAACTAGTTTCAGGACTAGTCAAAAACCCTAACTTGAAAAGAATGTATCCCCAAAAATATAATGAATCAACACCTTAAATTTGGACCCAAGTTATCTATATATGTATCCTCAACACCATATAAATTACATATCCCAAAACCTTACAGAAAAAAAGTTGTAGTGAAAATTCCAAGAAGACTTGTTTTGAAGAAGCCAATCCCGAGGATTGTCTAGATTTGATACCAAATTTTAAGAACCAAATATAAAAATAGCATAAAAACTTCAGAATAAGTAATCAACACCTTGACAAAGATATAATAAGCCTCTTCAAGGGGGAAACCTCCTTATACATAATATGAATTCACAAATACAAGATGATTCCAAATGAAAAGGTCTCATTGGTATATATAGGAGACTAGGAGGTAAAATTACAACTAATGGACCCAAGCCAACATAAATAAAATAAAAATGCTAATGTAATATGCCCCAATTAAGGGGAAATGTGCCACAATTTAGGGATTAACAAACCTTGTAATAATTCCATAGGCATCTGTGCCATGACTAGGTCCATGTGACTTAATCTTTGTAGCTTCTCTTGTACTTCGGGGTTGGATAACCCAATTGTCTCTACTGGGATCTGGATCAGTCTGTCATCTATTGTCATTTGTGTTGGTACCATAGTCTGTAATTACTTTGTAATGCATTATTGGCCTCTGTTGGGTCTGTTGAAATTTTGGTATGCTCATTTAACCATAGACAATGCCACATCATTGTCACCCAACCATAGGTATTCACATATGCCACCCTTGAGCACACTAACCTTTACTTAGAATAATTCCAGCAAGCCTACTCCAGAACCAACAGATAAACCCTAGTTTCTAAATGCAACAACTCAAGAAATGTAGAGCACTCCTTCTCCAAGGGTAGCACATAAGAGAGAGAGAGACTCCATATTCACAAAACAAGTACCATACACAACTGCAGTAGTTGAAAATCACTGCTCTCTCTCTCAAACATGTGCCATACTTATAAAGAATATCACCAAGAGAAATACCAAGACCAAGAGATGACCATGTGCCCTTATTCCTCCTTGCAGCTGCAACTACAACTCTCCACAAGACTTACGCACTAACTAGGTGTACAAATGAACTAAAACATCCTCTATTTATATTAATCTATCCAGTGGATTTTTTGGTTCGGCCGACCTCACTTTCTGGTAATTATATTTTTTGTTTATCCTATTCCTGTGGAGCCGACTTGTATTTCTGGAATATGATATTCTAATGTTATTTATTCTGCTAGGTCGACTTCTCTTTTAGGCTTTCCACACATCTGTTTAATGGTTCACTTTCTTCTGGAATATTCTATTCTAATTGATAGGTTACATGTGGAGGTTAATACCTCCCGCAGCTACCAAAACATCAACGGGGTCCTTGCACAGGTGCCATTCAAACTATTTCCAATAACTATTGTAACATCATGCATTGGTCCTACACTTTTGTTTGTATTTCTTCATGTTTCTTTGCGGTCTCTTCGAGAACTTCCTCCATGGAATCCCTTAGTCGGTAGCCAATTATGTCCATGTCACCCTCTGTTAGTGTGTAGACAACTAGTTTCTTTTGGGCCTTTTAATCGATGAGCGGGTGCTTTGGTCCTGTTGTTTCTTCCCGGTCTTAGGTGGGGGTTGTGGAGGTTGGTATGTTGGTTTTGTTTTTGGTACATCCTTCGTGCCATTTCCTTGATTGGTGTCCTCTACCCCATTGTCTTGAGGGTCCATATCTACATATGCCCGTTGTGCCACCTTAGTGTTCCCCTGTTGCATTATTGTATCCCCTTGTGTTGGGATCTTCCATTCTAGTTCTCAATCCTACATGACCAACTATATGTCTTCTTCTGTTATCTTGTATTTTGTTTAGACCCACTCCTCCCTTGGATCCTTCTTACCTTTACTGCACATGTGATGTCTGTTTGCGCAAAACTCCGCTACTGGTCCATATGCCTCCACCAAATGTGGTGACATGCGTGGTGCGTTCTGGATACTATGTCGAATTGTTTCAACATAAAGAAAGAATTATGTGTTGTTTTCCATTTGTCTCCTCTTGTTTTTTGAAAACTAGAAATTCTGATACTTTGTTTCTATGCATGGCTTCCCTCTTAGCCCTAGGAACTGAACGTCCTCCGACTCTCCCCATACTGTGAAGGAAATCAAAATCAGAAGCCAGGAGTAGTGAAACTCCATTCACTTATATTGGGATTCTATGGAGTCCAATAGGAACTGGTTCACTAGGAATGGTGCCCAGCTCATTGCAGTTCCTTCTACACATTTTTCTGACATAGTTATTACCCATGATGGTACTTGATCCTTCCTACACTTCCGTAGCATCTTGCATGCTAACATCTATGTCACTATTCAAATAGTTGGGTCACATATAGTTGGCACATCCAGGCCGTGCACCTCTCTAACCGTGAAAAAATTCATCCGCATAGCCTTTGACTGTGCTCTATCTTTCTTTTTATCTGTAAATAATAGAGTAGGGTCTTCCCCCTAGGTTGGCATACTAGTGATTATGGATATCAAGTCCGTGTCAATAGAGACTGGCTTATCCAGCCACATGTAACCCCCATGCACATAAGATAATAGGAGTTTAACACATTCATCGTCTTCATTGTTGTGTTCGAAGTGTGGGATGTCGAATAGGTTGAGGAGGCATGCTTGCTCTAATCCTCTAGCCCAAACCTTGGTTACTAGTATGCTCTGTTGTGTAAGTGGATCTAATTTGAGTTCCAGGTATTCATGGGGTGTAAATTCAGGGAACTTTGCCAGATTAGTAATGTCATGGTCTGCATATTTCAATTGGGTTAACTTCCCCAACATGTCTTTGTCAATGATGAATTCCTCTAGAATGTCTAGGGTCACCAACATATAGTCTAGAGTCTTCTATAGTGTGATCGGTGGGGTGTCATCCTTTCTAGGCGGTATGTAGTCATGAGGAAACCTCGGCTCCGATGAGGATAAGACAGGGGTTTCCTCAATCTTTGGTTTGACTACTAGAGATCTACTACGACTCTTACTTGGTACCGCTACTGCTACTCCTATGGCTCTTGGTGGCACCATTTATGTAGTTAAGTTGTCTTTGACAGGTGTTGTAGCTATGTATCTCATTCTAGCTATGTGCTATCTATTTTTACTGTATTGCTAAGTAACAATAGCCTGCGCTTCACAGCCTTGGCTACTTTTATACCCTTTTGCCAATTGGGTATTGGTCTTCGCGCCTTCCCTCCTATCTCATATTCCTGTAGCGTGACAGGTGTTTGCGTTAATGGTGCTTTATTACCAAATCCATGATTGGATTTACGTCATGTACTGCCCCTCCATCATGCGTATCGACGACATTTTTCTTTTATTCCCTGTCATTATGATGGATTTATGACTTGGATTTATGGTGGATTTATGATTTGTTATAATCACTATTTTATGACTTTCCCTTATCCACTCGTAACTATCATTCCCTCCCTTTTTGTACCTTCAATGGTCTTGTCATGTGGGATGGTGCAATTAATATTTTATAGTTTATCGTTTTTGCGTCGGGTCTCCTTGGTTGGCGTAGTTGCACCTCTCTACGTGGTTCCCATTGTCATTTTTTTTGCATGTGTTTTTTTTTTTTTTTCTTGCGTGGTTCCTCCTATTCTTCATATTGTCGTCCCTCTTGATAGAGTTTTAGTCGACTGTCGTTCACCCTTCTTTTCAATGATTCTCTGTTAAGTGTTTCCAACTGTGCAACACCTACCTTTGTCACCTCCTTAATCAGATATGGTCCTAACCAATGCATATAGATCAACTTCCCTTGGTGTTGCATAAATTTTCTATCATATAGTAGTACCAAGTCACCTACCTAGAATTTTTTCAACTTAATGTGTATATCATGCCATACTTTTTCCTTTTCCTTTTGAACCTACTGGTGAAATCCTCTAATAAATCTATCCTCCTCAAGTTGTACTAGTTGTGATAAGAATTCATGTATTGTGTTTGAATCCGAAAGATCTATGATAGTTACGACGCTCAGGCTCGGTACAATAAACTCCATCGGAATTACTGCCTCGTGCTCATACACCAACCTGAAAGGTTTTTTCCCTATCAATTTCTTGTTGGTTGTCCTGTATGCCCATAGTATAGCAGGTACTCTTAAGTCCCAGTCATCTCTTCCTATGTTGCAGATTTTTGTTAGCACATTCTTTAGAATTTTGTGGAATGCTTCCACTATGCCATTGGCCTACGGGTGGTACGATGTACTCTTCTAATGGTGAATTTGGAATTATTCAGTCAAAGATGTTATGGTCTTATTGATGAAGTGGGTCCCTTGGTCACTCATCAATGTTCTTTGACATCCAAATCGAGTTACTATGTTCTTGAACAAAAAGTGTGCAATAGTTTCTGTGTTGCAATTCGTAACCGGTGCGACTTATTCCCATCGAGTCAGATATTTTGTTGTTGTAATGATGTACCTAGCCCCTGATCTTCTTGCTGGTGGGTTGATTGGTCCAATGAAGTCTATCGCCCACCTATCAAAATTATGTAATGTAACTTGTGAATTCAATGGAATCTCATCCCTTCTGGAGGGATTTCTGACCCTTTGAAAAACATCACATGTCTGATAGTATTCCTTTTCATTCGTGTGGAGTGTAGGCCACCATAGTCCTGCACGTAAGATCTTATGTGCAATAGATTTACCTGCATAATGTCCTCCTTATATCCCTTAGTGTGATTCTACCAATATAATTGGTCTTTCGTGTTCGACCACATAGCATCACAATATTCCATCTGGGCCTGGTTTATATAAGCTTCCTGCAATCAATTGCTAGTCTGCATCCTTCACTACCAACTGCTTTTTCTGCACAACCGACATGTCTGATGGGGCCATACATGTACTTAAGAACTGTACAATGTCTATAAAATAATTGTCTACCATATTAACCGAAAATAATTGTGCATCTGGCAAGATGTCATCTAGGTTTCCCACCTCTTCTCTCAAGAGTATGTGTGACAAGTGATCTAGTCCTACATTGAGTTTACCTGGTCTTGCTACTACTTAGAAGTTGTATTCTTGGAACAATAGGATCCATATGCAAATCCTTCCCCCCAACGCTAGCTTGTTGACCAAAAACCTCAACGTAGAATTATTTGTGTACCTATTAAAGTGTGATCCTATTAAGTAGTGTCTGAACTTATGTAGTGCATAGACCATAGCCAATCCCTCACGTTCTGTTGTGGTATATTTTTTTCCGTTGTTGATAGTTTACTGCTTACAAAAGTGATTGGGTGATATATATCTCCCTCACTTGGCTATGAAAAGATTGCACCTAATGCTATTGATGATGCATCCACATGCACATGGAAGTCCTTATTCCAATCTAGGAAAATTAAGATCAACGAAGTTACTAACTTTTTCTTTAGTGTGTCCAATCCTTTCTGACAGTCGTCATTCCACTAGAAATTCTCTTTTTTTTTTAGTAATTTTTCCATTGGTGTTGTAATCTGTCTGTATCCTACGATAAATTTCCTATAATACCCTGTGTGACCCAATGTTGCGTGCATATGTTCGACTAATGTGGGTGGTTGTAAGTCTAGAATAATTGCAAACTTTGTAGGATCAACTAATAATCCTTGTTTGCATACCATGTGTCCCAATAATATTATGAATGGTGCGCAAAAAATGCAGCTCTTTAAGTTTAAGGATATCTGATGTTGTCTACACTTATCCAACATCAATCTTAGTATTTCAACATGATCCCATGACAGGATAAATAGAATCCCATCATTGAAGTAGACTTCGAGAACCTTATGAATAAAATCCTTAAACATTGCGACAACTACTCTTGAAAATACCGCAGGTGCGTTCTTTAACCCAAACAACATCACTGTGTTTTGAAAACTTCCCCATTCCATTGGGAATGTACTCTTATGTCTATCTTCCTGTGCAATTCTTATCTGATGGTAGCCTGAGAAACCATCTATGAACGAATAGGATTCTTGTCTGCCTACGTTTTCAAGTACTTCATCTGTAAATGGCGTTGGGAATGGATCACGTAGGAATGCAACTTTCAATTTCGTCAAGTAGACACAGATTCTTAGACACCCTATTTTCTTGTCCTGCATCACCATCGAGCTTATCCATTCTGATTCCTCAATCGGTTCGATGACTCCTACTTTTAGCATGCAATATGTTTCCTCCTTTACCTTTTCTTTATATCTTGGGTTTAGTTTGTAGGGTCTCTGATTCACTGATTTAGCGCATGTTTTTAGTGGGATTTTCATCTTCCCTAGCTCTCCCGCTATCCATTGCATCTCTGAGAATGTAGTTGGGAATAGGTCTTGGTATTCATGCAGTAGATCGACTATCTTTTCTATGATTTCCTCATCCCAATAATCTCCTATCTGTGGAAACTTAGGGCTTTCCTCTCTCCCAATATTGACTTTCATGTCTTGACTGGTTGCGCATATGTTGTGGATTCCAGCTCTGGGCTCTCTATTGTTCTTTCCCCCTCTATTTTCGGTACTTGGATATTGTGGGGATCTTCGTCATCCTGATCCTCCTGTATCACATTGTAACATTCCAATAACGTGTGAACCATCATAGAGACATTGCGTGTGCTACATACAAATATTACTTCCGTTGATTCTTCTTCGGTGAAGATTTTTTGTTTAATCACCTATAGTGTTGTACTTATTAGGGTCGATTTATTATGAAAGTTAAATGTTACCTGGAACCTCTGAGTTATGTAATCCTAGTCTGTTGTGTCTCTGTGCATCTCTAGTTCTAGGTACCAATTCTTTGGGATGGTGTCAAGGGTATGTATAAACCCGTGTGTCCATTCTTTCCTTAGTACTGAATTCCATGATTTTTCACACTGCGCAATGTGATCTGTTGGGTTTCCTTACCTGGTATACGTTCTTCTACACTGTTGCTAGTCTTCTATGCTATCTTTGTGCGTCACCCACCATCTCGTTGGGGGTGGCCTTTAATACAATGTCCAGTGCTAGTAGCCTCTGTTAATCCAGTACATGTGCTTCGAATGTCTATACAAATTTTGTTATAACTGTCAACCTGTCATACTTAGGTGGGTTGCATAGTTCGATTCCAATCCAACGTACTGATTTGTTCATGAGTGCTCATCGTCGTGTTGAGACCTCATGCATCCTCTGCTGTCAATTTTCTCGGTTCTTCTTGACTCTGTAGTGATCCTGGGTGGTTTAGTTTCTGCTTTTCTTATATGAGCGATCAGACCGTGCAAGAGTCTTTGAATCGGATTCAACTCTTTATGGAGAGTAGGAGGTCGAATCAGATATATGAATATGATAAGGAGTCAGAAAATGACTGCATGCAGAAGACGCGAATGAAAAAGTTCAATTTCACTGAAAGAGACCGACTTTGCGTTGATATTGATGCTTGGTTGAGGTCGATGACGTCCATTCAATCGAGTGTTTGCGTGTTGAAGAAGAAACCACATCGGATGTTGGGGTTATTAATTCAATCGAATAAAGTGCAGGACAGGACAGGGCATGCTAACCACTTTGCGTGTGAATGTTTTCCGAGATTTGAGTGCCCATTAATGTCTTAAACGGGACTGTGGATTGTTTCATTATGTGTTTATACATTGATAATTTCGAGATCATGTCATCACTTTTATCATTCTTCGTAAGAAATAAAATCAATAATTTGAAGATCAAATGGAGAAATTTGCATTCTAATCACGCGTCTTGAATTCAAGTCTGGAATGCATTTTGGAGATCATGTCATTGCTTTTACTATACTTGTAAGAAATAAATTTGATAACTAAAATTAGTAGTAAAACTGTTTTCATATATATATATATATATAGTTGCACGGAAGGGGAAGGGTTTTAGGTATGTTCAACATCTTTGAAACTCTTTCTCTAAGTTCCAGGAGCTTGGGAACCAGTTGTAAGGAACTATTTTAGGTATTTTTAAGATCGTTGAAATTCATTCTCTAAGTTTGGGAAGCTCTAGAACTGGTACGGAAAGTCTCCAACATCAAGGAAATGGGAGCTTGGGAACCAGTTTCGTAAACAAAGAGCTTTAAATTAGAATTATATTAAATTAAAATGTAAATATTTTTATTCTATTATTACAAATACATAATTTATTACAAATATTTTCATTATATTTATTCAAAATATCATTATAAAACTAAAAAGAGATTACACTTAAATATTATTTCAAAAATTAGTTAATTAAAAAACTTAATAATACTCACTTTATAGTTGTGGATATGAAACTTTTTTAAAGCATGTATGTTTTCCTTCAAGCCTAAGCTAAACATGAAAGTCAAATAAATCAATACCCTATCCATAGCAAACATTTGCTCCACTCTATAATTCATATTAACCAACCATATCATTGTTTTTTATTGTATTTTCATATTAAAGGAGAAGTACTATTTTGCTTTTTCCAATAAAAAAAAAATAATGCATTCTAAATTTATATATGTAAAGTTTAATTTTAAAAAAATGTTAAAATTATATATATGGATTTTCAATTTTGTTTCTCATTTTCTAATAGAATATTTATGGATATTAAAGTTTCATTATTGTCACAAATTAAATTAGTAATTTCAATATTGTAATTGTTGCAATAGGAGAAACATTGTTCTCCATTAACCTTCAATTTTATTAAAATAAGATTTAAAATGTATCAATATTTCTATATATTGTAGTTTAAAGTATCATTGTAATAAAAAATATCATTTATATCTTTTAATATATATATTATTGCCACTCCCAATTTCAAGTCCTATAAATTTGAGAAAATTTTCTATTAATTCAAGTTCCCAAAGTTCCGACTTTTAAGAAACTCATGCAACATAATAATAATAATAATAATAATAATAATAATAATAAATTAATATAATTAAAAGTTTACATATTTTTATTTCTTAATTTTTATTATAATTTATTAAAAATAATATATTCGATATATTTAA
>JASDQU010099811.1:373524-405483 GCA_032191745.1 Picea mariana
ATAATAATAATAATAATAATAATAATAATAATAATAAATTAATATAATTAAAAGTTTACATATTTTTATTTCTTAATTTTTATTATAATTTATTAAAAATAATATATTCGATATATTTAAATGTGTGCATATATTTACTTTTATATAATAAAATTTTATTATATTTATAAAAATATAGTTGATCTTCGTTGTGTTGAATTTACTTGATTATGAATTGTATTAATTTGTGTAAATATAAATGTATATGTGTATTTTAATATAAGTTTTTTAAGTTTTATGTTAATTATATTGATTTTGTATTATGATGTGATTTGAATGTTCATTTTTTTTAATAATTGTTTTTCAAAATTTAGATTATATATATATATATATATATATATATATATATATATATATATATATATATATATATATATATTTTATTTTTATTTTTTTGAGAAAAAAAGTAGAGAGAAATCAAAATTTATAATTTTTTTGGTGACTTCACATAAGGGAGTGTCTTAATAGTACACTCCATCACCCAGAACTACATGTGTTCAAGTATTTTGTCCCAAAAGAGAAAAAATGCAAACCCCAAAGAGAAGGCACCAAAGAGTGAAAATAACAAGTGTTGGCTCGCACACAAGTAGGTTCAAGACCCTGGGTTCAAGTTACTTAGTCCAACAAAACCCTACAGATAGTGGCCCTTTCGACATCACCTGCATGCATGTGAAGTCTCACCTGAGACATGTTTATGGGAACTGTAGGAACCCAGATTCTACAGTGGTGAGAGAAAGATTGGAAACCCACTCTATCATATCTACATGATCCTCTTGTGCAGTGGACCCTTATTACCCTGAACTCGTTACTTAGTTATATATGCACATATACCCATAATTATGTTATTTAGTGGTTAAACATGAAATCATGGTTATTGTGAACTACTATATCATCATCAACGTTAAAGATAAACACAGAAACAACTTTAAAGATAAACATACATTCACATTACATACATGACTTAACATCCAAAAGCGCAGTTCTACACAGGGTTACCGTGGTTCATCCCACTCCAAGCTACATCCACAAAAGCTCGACTTCTTTATTATATTTGAGTGTTTTGGTTGCGCTCTGCACTACAATGGGTGCTTAGCATACATTTCTCCTCACTTATGTAGTTTCTTTACAATCTTTTTCACTATGAAACTCTTTTTCTCTCTATCTATATCTATCTCTCTTCAACTTCCTCTGACTTGCAACACCCTTTACATATTTATACCTTATGATCAGGGCATTTTAACACCTCATTGTGTGTTTTCTACAACTCATGCTCGACTGGAAACAACTCATTATGAGATGGATACAACTCATGCTCGATTGATTTTCTCGGATTTTGCGCTAGTTGTTCTTTCTTTCCCCCCATCTTCTCCTCTTCCCTCTCTGTTCTTTCTTGATCTTCTTTATCTTCTTCTTCCTTCACCCTTCCTCCGCCTTTTCCCTATACCTAGTCTCTTCTCACCGTTCCATCCCCAAAAATTTCTTCCCAAGATGCCCCCAACACTCACCTGTGGCTCGTCTCGAGCCACTTAGGCCTATTGTGTCGTGCTCCTCCATGCCTCAGTAAATTTCTAGAGGGTGTCCTCCACTACCTGTACCACTGTTGTTAGTTCTGCTTGTTCAAGATTTCCTCCATCTTCTGCGTTGTCAAACTAGTAAGTTTGGCCTCGGTGTCTTTCATCGCTAGTGTCATAGTGCTTTGCATAGTAGCTATTTATTCTAGTAACTTGAGGGCTTCTTCCTATAGTGGTTGTAATTTATGTGTGATCTTCCTTTTTTCTTCCTCCATTTATTACACTGCACTGTGTAATTTCCTATTAGCCATGATTGATGTCATTAATTATGTTGGTGGTAGAGTATTTACACTGCACTTGTTCCTGCGTAGTCCTTATTTTCTCTTCTAGTGCTTGCAACTCTGGGTTGGTAGTAAGATCTATCCAAATTCATTTCCCTTTCTCGCCCATCTTTATGCATTCCTATTCCAAAATTTTGATCTTTTCCACTGATGTCTAAGCTTCCCTTTCCCTTTGTTCTCTTTCTTCTCGTGGTGTCCCTGGTAGTGTGCACAGTTCCATCTTGGTGATCTTGTTTCATAGTCCCTTGATGACTATGCTTATCTTGGATACCTGATCTTCTACTATGGCCTCCACTACCAATGGTACTTCTAGGACTTCTTTGAATAGGTTATGGAATGTCGCTTGGATTTTCTCTGCCAATTGTTTGACTTTGTCCTTTTACTTCAACACTCTGTCGACCTTTGCTTCCACCTCGTCCTTCTCCTTCAAGGATTTTTTGGCCCTGACTTCTTCCTCATTCTTCTCTTTCAAGGCTTTTTCTACTCTTCATTCAGCTTCGCTCTTCTCTTTTACTAGAATTTCCACTTGTTATTCTACAGTGCACTTTTTCTGTACTACAATGGCACATTTCTTCTGCAATTCTGTCTTCTCGTCTTCTTCTTTATTTAATTCATTGACTATGATGTCTGCTCGAAGACGTAGTTCCTATGTGATCCCTATGTGAAAACCCTATTAAGAACCAAATATCAAAATAGCATCAAAACCTCAGAATAAGTACTCAACTCTTTGACAAAGAGAGAAATTCAGACAATAAGCCTCTTCAAGGGGGAAACCTCATTATACATCATATGAATTCCAAATGAAAAGGTCTCCTTGGTATATATAGGATACTAGGAGGTACAATTACAACTGATGGACCCAAGGAGACATAAATAAAATAACAATACTAATGTAATATGCCCTAATTAAGGGGTAATGTGTCACGATTTAGGGATTAACATGCCCCTCCCCTTTAGACAAGTCTTGTCCTCAACGCTTGAGTAGTTATGGATGCTTCTATATAAAAGACTCATCTTCCAACGTGGAATCTTCAGTAGGTAGTTTCATCCACTTAATGAGATACTCTAAAATTGATCTATTCCTTAGTTGGCGAATTCTTGTGTCAGTGATAACTTCAGGATCCAATATGATTTTTCCTTCCTCGTTATGTTTTGACAATATAGTTTGAACTGAGATCTTTTCACCTATAACCTTCCTTAAGCATGAAACACGGAAAAATGGGTGTACTCAAGAAGATGCAGGAAACTCCAATTTGTATACCATAGTACTAATCTTTTGCAACACCTTATAAGGGCCATAGTACTTCGATGATAATTTATTATCCTTCTTAGCTTGCTTGAGAGACCTTTGTTTGTATGGTTGTAGTCTTAAAAATACCCAATCCCCTACTTCAAAACGTATTTCACTACAATGTTGATCTGCTTGTTGTTTCATGAAATTTTGTGCCATGGTCATGTTGTCCTTTAAGAGTTGGAGAACTTGTTGTTGATTCTCAATGTGATCTTCCACTACTTGAACCTTAGATTTTTCTTTTAGAGAAGAAGTGATGGACGATGGTTGATATCCATAAAGCGCCATAAATGGTGTCATTTTTGTTGCAGTATGAAAGGAAGTTTTATACCACCATTCTGCCAAGGGTAATCACTTAAACCATTGTGTTTTTTTATCAGATACAAAGAAACGAAGGTAGCCTTCCAATTTTTTTTTCCCTATCTCAGTTTGTCCATTAGATTGAGGATGATAAGATGAGCTATGAGCCAATTGAGTACCCAAACAAGAAAATAATTATGTCCAAAAATGTCTAGTGAAGATGGGATCTATGTCACTTACAATAATCTTTGGGCTTCCATGTAGCTTTTGAACTGTCTCCATGAATCTGGTAGCAATTGTACTGTCTTTGAAAGGATGAGAGAGTGCACAAAAGTGTGTGTACTTTGTAAGTCTATTAAAAAAGTGGAATAAAGTGGGATAAAAGGAGTATCACATAAAATTGGTAGAAACATAGGGATTTTTAGTTACAAACGTATTCAGACGTCCGTTAATGTAGGATTTGTCATTACTTGTCATCACTACAACTTGGGGATAGGGTGGTTCTTCCACATACCTAGAGTATATCAGAAAGCCCCTTTCGAACGATTGTGCATTAAACAACACTACTGCGGATTTGAGCTCCCACATACCTGGCATATATCGGGAGACCCCCTAGAATCCTGAGACCAACCGAGTAAACCATTTGGCAGTTTCATTTCTATAGTACCCCGTAAACAACACTAAGGGAGATCACTCTCTAGTACCTGGGTAGTCACTTAGTACGACTAAGGGCATGGTCAAGCCTCCTTAGTTAGTTCCCTGAGATATTGGGTCGAGTACTATTGTTGGACTTCGCACATATATTAGAGAGCTATAACACCTGACACTTCCTTTTCTGTGAGGACCTCTGCCTAAGATAATTGGGAATTCCTACCTTGCAATGATACTTGGCCAACATGCCACCGAAAAAGGGAACTTATACACCAAATAATCCCTCGGACAATCCTACTTGGGCTCTTGATGAAGGTGAAGAAATGTGCAAGGAAATAGATGATTTAAAAAAGAAGACAGTAACAAAAGATGAACTACAAAGGATGATGCATTCAACTGAAGCTAAGCTAGAAGCGATGGTGGATACTAAGATGGATGACTTAAAAGGGGAGATCATGGAAGGGTTGAAAAAGTTGCTAATAGAGAGGCCACCTAAAAGTGATAATGTATCCCATGAAATTCATGAAGAGGAAACAAGGAAGATGAATCAAGACTGGAGAAACTCAAACGTTGGGTTGAAGACCAACCGCTTTCTTAAGATCGATATGAGGAAGTTTGATGACAAGGATATAATAACATGGATACTCCAGATGGAGCAGTTCTTTGATCTACATAATGTGACACGATTTAGGGCTTAAAATGCATGCTAATCCCTAAATCATGGAACATTACCCCTTAATTGGGTCTTTTAGTCAAAAGTGTTAGCACATATTTTTGATAAAAGTGTGTTTTTCCCTTAGGAAATAACCCCTTAGTGAAAAAATGCAGGAAAGGGGGTGCTTGTGCAACCCACTTTATGATTTTTATCCTAAGTTTTGGTGATTTGATGGCCTTGGCGTGTTGTGCTAAGGAGTGTACAAATCTTAGCGGTCGAGCATGGCGCACTTAGGTCTACGGTCCTCATTCCATATCGGACCCCCCCAACCTTTTTCCTTTAACAGGGTGGGGGGTCCGAGCTGGTGGTTTTCTAGTGCGGGCCCCTCGCTAACGTGTCACCTCTACAACAACTTGGACCCCCCCCCCCTCCAAGATAACCACCTTATCGCCTTCCAATACTTCCCACGCTCTTGCCAACACCTGTCCTTCACTCACATTCCCGCGCACCTGTCCCTGTTCGCTCTCATTTCTTCCCCTTCTCATCTCTCAACATATGTATTCCACTGGAGTCCATGTCCCCCATTATTTTTTTTCATCTACCCACTGAATAATCACTCTTCCCTGCTGCTTCATCATCTCCCCTCGCCACATCACCCCTGCGCCTTTACACCTCATCTCTCACGTACTGGCACCCACACATTCCCAGTCACCGCTTCGATAAGCACATCATTCCACCTGGTCACCGATCATTTGTTGTAGCCTACAAGTCTGTGTCAATCCTCTCACCATCTCCCCATTGTCAGCGTCCATGTCTGCCTGCCAATGTTCCCGAAAAACATCCAGCGAAGATCCAAGTGGCAGAGGTTCAGAGTGTGGCCAACACGTTTTCTAGGTGCTGAGTTAATTCAGGCCCCATCTTGATCACGATGAATAAAATTAATGAAGTCGAGGATGGTGGTTGAAACATCGTCTCCTCCTGTAAATGGAAAGCTCAAAAAGGACTGACAGACAGTCTGAGCTCGCGTCCGACAAGGAACTGCATGCGCAGTCTGACAGAGAAGGTTCAGATGTAAGAGCTCGCATCTAACAGAAGACTGCATGCACAGTCTATAGAATAGACTCAGAACATAAATCCTTGAATGCAGTGGCTCGATCACTCCTGGGGTGGTTGTAGTCACTCTTGAGTATAAGTATTTATTTTTGAAATTTTTTTATGGTCAATGGTTGAGCAAGGCTCCCACATTGTAAAGTTTTGATGAAGCATTGGTTCTCTAGTTATGTAGTTTGATTTGATACTTCTTGTTTAATCTAAGTCAGCTTCCTCCTTCATCTTCTTTTCCTATGATACTGAAGTATCCATGATTGAAGGATTCACATGGATTTTTTTAAATGTATTGTGATATGTTTGATTACAATCATGTTTTAACGTTCTTCAGTTTCTTGAAACTTTGAATTCAAAGGGGATCTTGTGTTTGAAGTTTTTCCTCCTTAGGCTATTGGAGATCTGATTTCCATAGTAGACCTCTACATTCTCCTCACCATTTCTTCCTCCTATTCACCTTTACTACAACTTACTGACTAAAGTTAATCAAGAACTCAATTGCTTGTGCATGTTGGTCCAGTTTTTTGAGTTAAAACAATATTATCTTGAGTCTGCTCCTATTTGACCTCTTTAAAATTATTCATTGTGACATATAAACTGATGGGTACTGGGCTTACCTTCAATGTAATTTTAAGGTGACTTCTAGTGTTAACATTTTTGGCGTCGTTGCCGGGGAACGGATTGAAGACATTTCCCTAGGATTGAATGAAGAAGAAAATTTTGATTCTGAGGGTGCATCAGAACTCAATACATCAAATATTGCAGCTTGCACTTGGCAACTCCGCTGTTTCGAATCCACTGATTCATTTGTGGCTCCGAAAGGCAGACACACGAGGTCTACCCCACAACTGCCTCTAGCAACACCTGAAGCCAACCCAGGGAAAATTATCAGAAAAATAAAGACCTCTCAGGAAGGTACTTCAGCTATTGTACCAGGTATTTATGGTAATTTTCATAATCCTTCTTTAGAAACTCCAGTATCTGCTTCTCATTCTCCTGTTATACCATCTGTTGGAGTTTCCAAAAATTTAAATTTTGGGAGTTTTCCTGCTGATTTCTCCCCTCCTAACCTCAGTTTGGAAGGAGAAAGCTTCGACACCCTTGTATCCCCTGAAGTTGTACTATGGTTTAAACCCAGGACCTCAGAATATTTTCCCACTTTGGGCTTTACCACTCCTCCCCCTATTAGAGTTGTTTCATTTACAGAAGGGGAAACCTCTTTTCCCCCAAGCCCCATATATTTCTCTTCAAATCCTCAGATGTTCCCCATTTCTCCCAGAAAAACTGTTCCAGTATCCCCTGTTCAAACTCCTTCTCCTCCTGATTCTCCTCTAGTTCATATCCCAATGGCAGGCGCTAATCCCCCTAGGAACATAATGGATGCCATAGTGGTTGCTAGATACACCCCTCTTGTCCTGCATCAGCCTATGAATTCTCTCCCAGATGGTGGCTACCTTAAGCAGTTGCCTAAGTTCACGGGTGAGGGAGACATAACTACTGAAGAGCACCTTGCAACCTTTTATAGTTATGCAGACAATTATGTTATTGTAAATGATGATGTATGGATGATAAATTTTTTTCATAGCCTTGATGGGGAGGCTAGGAAATGGTTTAGGGCCTTGGATCTTGGATCTATTGATGGGATTGAAGCCATAGATGATGCATTATTAAGACATTGGGGGGATAAAAAATATTTCCTTTACTATATTACATAATTTGGATCACTTAAGAAAGGAGAAGGGGAATCTGTTTCTGACTTTTCAAAGAGGTTTAATAAAATGTGTAATAAGATTCCTGCTGAGATCAAACCAATAGAAACCTCTACCAAAATTACTTATAATAGTGCTTTCGACTCTGATTTCTGCCTCCTGTTAAGAAAAAGAAGAGATACTTCCTTAGATCATATGCAAGATGAGGCCCTGGAAGTGAAGTCCAATATATTGGCAGTTGAAAAACTTAGGAGTAAGGCTAATAGAGATAGAGGAAAGGGGAGGTCTGAAGCTTCAACCTCTAGTTCCTCTGCTGCCCTCCCTCAAGTAGACGAATTAACCAAGATGGTAAAGTCACTTTCTGCTGAGGTGGAAAGGTTGAAACTGGAAGGAAAGTAGAGCTATATGAATCCCCTTAAAGAAAAAAATAGGGGTAACTTCATAAGACCAAATAAAATCCCTTAGATTATCCAAAGAGATCAAAGAAATAGGGATAGGGATGATCAAAAAATCCAAACGCCTCTCCAAAATAACCTTGTTACTAATGAAGAAGGAGAGGAAGAAGAGGTTGATCCTGAAATCCATTGTCTTGGAGACACCTAGTCCTCATTTCCCCATTTAACTCAATCTGCATATGAGGAGTCTTTCATGGACAACCAAATAAATGAGCTGAGTAAGGGGAAGAAGACCAATAGTTGTCCCAATAAGTATAACTTCAGGTCCAAAAAGAATGAAGGGAAGTCTGATATTCTTGATCAGCCTTCCAAAGAAGAGAAGCATGCTAAAGATGTAGTAGACAACAACAAAGATAAGAAGGCACAAAAATCCCCACCAGTGACCAAAAACCCTGTCCCAGAAGTGAAGGAGATTTTAAATCCCCCCTCCTCTTTTAATTTTGAGCATGAAATTCAAAAAATTAGAATCCTTGTACCCCTTTCAGAACTGGTCAAGCATGAAGACTTCAAAATGTGCCTCTCCAAAATGTTGCAGCCCAAGCCTCCATCTCATTCCACTGATTCAGTAAATCTTCAAGATGAAAATCCAACAATCATCTTAGGTCCTTTGATAGAAGATAGAGATGATTCATCCCATGCCTTCTATACATCACTGAACATACATGATAAGGTGTTGCATAACTATTTGATGGACTCAGGGGCATCTCATAATCCCATGCCCAAAACTATCATGGATGAACTTGGATTAGAAATCACAAAGACTTACCATGAATTATATTCTTTCGAATCTAGGAAAGTGAAGTGTCTTGGGGTCATCAAAGATCTAGTTGTGACTTTGTTTCAGTTGCCCATAAAAAGTGTGGTCATGGATATCATGGTGGTTGATGTAGCCCCTAAGTTTGGCATGCTATTGTCAATATTTTGGATAAAACACTTTGGGGAACCTTGTAGATGGACCTCACATATGCTACTATTCTTGTTTTTGGGGGAGAGCATAGAAGACTTTACAGGGAAGCTCAGTTGGCCTACATTATTAGTGATGAAGCAAAACCCACAAACATCCTATCTTTTCACTTGATACTGATTTGGGATCCAGTTTATTGCAGCTCACTGATGCTCCTGAACCTCCTCTTGAAATAAAAAAACAATCCATTACTTTTTGTGAAGATTCTCCTCCAATCACTTATGTTTGGAAGATGTTCTTTGATGGAGCCTCTTCTAGGGAAGGTGCTAGTGTTGGAGTGGTCTTTGTTTCACCTGCTCAAGAGACTATATATTTGTCCTACAAGTTAGAATTTGAAGCTACCAATAATGTGGCAGAATATGAATCTCTTGTTTTGGGTTTGAGGGCTGCAAAAGACATGAGGATTGAAGAGATATCAATGTTTGGGGATGTTGAGTTAATTGTCCATTAGATCAAAAATATTTATCAAGCCAAGCACCCTAGGCTAAGAAATTATAGAAATGAAGTGTGGGACCTAGTTGAGAGTTTTCTCTTAGCTTTCAACATTTCATTTATTCCAAGAGAAAAAAATACCATGGCTGATTCTTTGGCTGTTTCAGCAAGTAATTTCAGAGTCCCTTTTCCACTGAAACTCTAGTATGATGTAGAAGTGAAATATAGACCCTCTATACCTGACAATTTCAATCCTTGGAAAGTGCTTGAGGATGATCTTGAGATCAAAAGATTCCTTGATACTGTTGGTGAGTTTTCTATATTACATATTGATCAAGATCATGATTATGAAAGTAATCCTCATGCTGATGTTTTCCTAAAAAAAATTGCTAATCATCATATTGTCCATTTGCCTAGTAATCACATTCCAAAGGGACTTGTTCCTTTGGAAAGACTATTTGACAGAAATGATGTGGCAGTGAAAGTTAATGGCTCAACTGATGATGCTGATGTAACTGAATGCAATGTTGGTACAGAGAAGGATCCAAACTTTGTCAAGTTGTCAAGAAGCTTGTCAAGGGAACAAAGGGTTGAATATGTTGAACTGTTAAGAGAATTTTCTGATGTGTTTACCTAAACATATGAATATCTCAGAACATACGACACAAGTATCATCGAGCATAAGATCCCATTGAAGGAAGAGGCCAAATCATTTAGGCAGAAATTGAAACAAATAAATCCTATGTTGCTGCCTATTATGGAGAAAGAGGTAAAAAAGATTTTGGATGCCAATATTATCATTCCTTTGAGGTATTCTGAGTGGGTGGCCAACTTGGTCCCAGTGAGAAAGAAGAATGGAGAAATCAGACTTTGTGTCGATTTCTAGAACCTGAACAGAAGCTCTAAGAAGGATAATTACCCCTTGCCAAAGATGGAGCACATATTACAAAGAGTGACAGGTGCATCTAGGATCTCCATGATTGATGGATTTTCTGGCTACAATCATATCTCTATCCTGCCTAAAGACATAGAGAAGACAACCTTCACTACTCCTTTGGGTACATTTATATATGATAAGATTCCCTTCGGATTGATGAACGCAAGAGCAACCTTTCAGCGAGCCATGGACATAGCCTTTATTAGAGAAAAGGACAATTTTGTAGTCATCTATCTGGATGACATAACAATGTTCTCACAATATTATAAAGAACATTGTTATCATGTGAGAAGGGTCTTCCCGAAATGTAGGAGGTTTGGTCTCTCCCTAAATCCCAAGAAGTCTTTATTTTCCATGCAAGAGGGAAAATTGTTGGGGCACATTGTGTCAGCTGAGGGGGTGAAGATTGATCTGAATAGAGTGGAGGCCATCTAGTCCTTATCGCCTCCCAAATTCAGGAAATAGGTCCAGTCTTTCTTGGGTAAAATAAACTTTCTAAGAAGGTTTGTTTCTAATTTTGCTGAACTGGTTAAATACATTACAACCATGCTCAGGAAGGGAAATGAAGTGAAGTGGATTGCTAAGTCTAGAGATTCTTTCAACCAAATCAAGAGGGTGTTGACTGAAGCACCTATGCTCATAATCCCAAACTACTCCAAAGACTTCTTGATATTTTCCTTTGCTTCATTTGATACAGTAACAACTGTTTTATTGCAAAAGAACGCTGAAGGGTTAGAGAAACCCATTGCCTTTTTCAGCAGGGCATTGAGAGATGTTGAGATAAAATATGACATCATGTTAAATAAGGCCTATGCTTTGGTCAAAGCCCTCAAGGATTTTAGTATCTATATTCTGCACTCAAATATCATTGAATATGTCCCTTCATCTTCTGTGAAGGAGATCCTCATTCAGCCCGACATAGATGGAAGAAGGAGCAAGTGGATTGCCAAAATCCTTGAATTTGATCTAGAAATAATGCCCACCAAACTGGTTGAAGGCCAAGGTTTAGCTAAGCTGCTAGCTTAATCTAATTTCAAATCTTTAGGAGTTAATTTCATCAACACTTGCTCAGAAAATCAGCAAGCTGATTTGTCGGATAAAGGTTCTCAAGTCAACACTCCATTGGTAGAATGTGCTTGGTACAAGGACATTATATTTTTTCTACAAAGTTTGTAGCCTCCTGATGGTATGAAGAAGAACAAGGTAAGAGATTTAAAGCTTAAATCAATTAAACATTGTCTCATTGATAAAGTCGTTTATTGGAAATATCCTCTGGGAGTGTTGTTGAAATGTTTAGACCCACAAGAGGCCCAAAAGATTATGTTTGATTTTCATGATAGTTTATGTGGGGGGCACCACTTCTTGAGAACCACATCCTATAAAATTATCAGGGATGGATATTTTTGGCTTAGTCTATTCACCGATGTTTGTGTAAATATCAAGGCTTGTGTTAAGTGTCATAAATTCTCTTGAAAACAACAACTCAAGTCTTTTCCATTGAAGCCTGTGGTAGTTTCAGGACCCTTTCAGCAGTGGCGCTTAGATTTTATTGGGGAAAATCATCCTGCTTCAAGTGGTCAACATAGGTGGATCCTGACTACCACTGATTAATTTACCAAGTGGATAGAAACCATCCCCACAAGGAGTGTTTCCCACAAGGTAATCATTGGTTTCCTCAAGGATATTATGGCAAGATTTGGTTGTCTAAACAGGATTGTCACTGATAATGATGCATCTTTCAAGGATGAACCATTGATCCAGTTTTGTGAAAAGTTCAGAATTGCATTAATTCACTCTACTCCTTAATACCCCCAAGGGAATGGATTGGAAGAATCCTCTAACAAGAGCCTTATAAATATCATCAAGAGATTGTTAGAGGAAAACAAGAAAACATGGGATTCAAAGCTCAAGTTTTCCTTTTGGGCTGATAGAGTGACAACAAATAGGTCTCTTGGTGTCTCTCCTTTTCAACTTGTATATGGAGTTGAGGCCATTTTTCCTTCTCATCTTGCCTTGCCCGTGGAAAAATTATTCCAAGACTATCAAGGGGAACCTGATGATATGATCAAAAGAATACAACAACTGGTAGAAGTGAAAAAGACTAGAGAATAGTTACTGGACAAGAGACATGAACATCAACAAAATATTAAGTAGGTCTTTGACAGGAAGGTAAGAAAAGAGGATTTCTAGCTAGGAGATCTAGTACTCAAATGGGATGCACCCATGTAGGACAAAGGCAAGCATGGTAAATTTGACACCTTGTGGATTGTTCCCTTCAAAATCTCTGATATATTTCCAAATAATACTTACCGGTTGCAAAATTTGGAGGGAGATGAAGTTTTTGGTGGCCCTGTAAATGGGCATTTTATGAAAAAATTATTTGCTTGAGCCATGAGTGGATTTTTCATGCCATTGTAAATATCATTCTTCTTTTTGTTTTAATAGTTGACCCCATAGCCCTAAGGTAAGGCACTGAAACTACTGAAGTTCTTAGAGCCTCACAGGGAGGTCTTTATCCCCCATGGAGCCTAATGTTAGCACATATGTTTTATAAAAGGGTGTTTTTCCCTTAGGAAATAACCCCTTGGTGAAAAAATTCAGGAAAGGGGGTGCTTGCGCAACCCACTTTATGATTTTTATCCTAAGTTTTGGTGATTTGATAGCCTTGGCGCATTTTGATAAGGAGCGCGTAGATCTCAGTGTCTGATCATGGTGCGCTCAGATCTATGACCCTCATGGCATATCGAACACCCCCCGACCTTCTACCTTTAACAGGGGGGGTCTGAGCTGGTGGTTTTCTTGTGAGGGCCCCTCGCTAACATGTTTCCTTTGCAACAACTCGGACCCCCCCACGCATTACCACTTACTACCTCCCCCCCCCTCCAAGATAACCACCTTACTGCCTTCCCNAGGGGCCCTCACAAGAAAACCACCAGCTCAGACCCCCCCTCCAAGATAACCACCTTACTGCCTTCCCATACCACCCATGCTCCTGTCGAGACCTGTCCTCCACTCACATTCTCGCGCACCTGTCTTTGTCCGCTGCCATTTTCCACTCCTCTCATCTTCTGACATCTGTCTTCCACTCACATCCATGTCCCCCACTATTTGTTGTCATCTACCCACTCACTAATCACTCCACCTTGCCACTTCATCCTCTCCCCTCGCCACATCACCCCTGCACCTTTACACCTCATCTCTCGCGTACTGGTGCCCATGCACTCCCAGTCACCACTCTGCCAACTGAATCATTCCACCTGGCTGACTATCATTCATTGTAGCTTGTGAGTCTATGCCGATCATCTCGCCATATCCCCATCGTCAACGCCCATGTCTTCCTACCAATGTTCTTGGAAAACATCCAATGAATATCCAAGTGGAAAAGGTTCAGAGTGCGACCAACACGTTTTCCAGGTGCCGAGTTGAATCAGGCCCCGTCTTGATGCTGATGAAGATAGTTAATGAAGTTGAGGATGGTGGTTGAAACATCGTCTCCTCCCACAAATGGAAAGCTCAAAAAGGACTGATAGACTATCTGAGCTTGCGTTTGACAAAGAACTGCATGCACAGTCTGACATAGAAGGTTCAGACGTAAGAGCTAATGTCTGATAGGAGACTGCATGCACAGTCTGTAGAATAGACTCAGAACGTAAAGCCTTGAATGCAGTGGCTCGATCACTCCTGGGGTGGTTGTAGTCACTCCTGAGTATAAGTATTTATTTTTGATATTTGTTTATGGTCGATGGTTGAGCAAGGCTCTCGCATTGTAAAGTTTTGATGAAGCACTGGTTCTTTGGTTATGTAGTGTGATTTGAGACTTCTTGTTTAGTCTAAGTCAACTTCTTCCTTCATCTTCTTTGCCTCTAATACTGAATTATCCATGATTGAAGGAACCACATGGATTGTTTTAACTATATTATGATGTATGTTTGATTACAGTCTTGTTTTAACGTTCTTCAGTTCCTTGAAACTTTGAATTCAAAGGGGATCTTTTGTTTGAAGTTTTTCCTCCTTAGGTTGTTGGAAGACCTAATGTCCATAGAAAACCTCTACATTATCCTCACGAGTTCTTACTCCTATTCACATTTACTACAACTTACTGACTGAAGTTAATCAAGACCTCAATTGCTTGTGCATGCTGGTCCATTTTTCTGAGTTAAAACGATATTATCTTGAGTCTACGCCCATTTGACCTCTTTAAAATTATTAATTATGACATATAAACTGATGGGTACTAGGACTACCTTCAATTCAATCTGAAGGTGACTTCTAGTGCTAACAAAAAGATATGCAAATTTCCCAAAAAAAAAAAAAAACACCTTTTAAAACCCTAATTTGGAGATTGTTCTTCTATCCGACCTTTATTCTTCTGTAGCTATGCAGTTTCGGCCCTTCTGAGTCAAATATTTTGGCTTGAGGTAGACTGATGTGTCTTGTTTCCAACCCCATAGGTTAGACCAATATTGGATTCGCCAAGAGAATCTTATGATAACTTTCCCAAGATGTGTTGATTTGTTTCCCTTTCAGGAGAGCGAACTTGTACGACCTACCACGTGTCATTTTCTTCACTTCTAAAATTGAAATTTTCACTAGTAAACCTTCAGTATGTAACCTAACCAATGGAAACCGTCTCACTCAATTTGGAAGTCTGTAGCTTCAAATATAATTTTTTTCCCAAGAACACTTGTTTTAAACTGAAATCTGGACCAACCAAAAACCTTAATTTCCTCAGAGAATAAATTTCAGAGTACGGTGCTAAAATTTATACACAGGATACTGCAATATACCAGATATAAAAAGTATACAAAATAGAAATGAAATGCTAGAAATGGCATAATAACAGTAATATAACCAGCATAATCTCCACAATAACACATAAATGATATAATAACAACAACAGAAATAACACTTTGATTCAGAAAGCAATGTTCACAGGCCTCTTCGAGGGGGAAACCTCTAGTCGAGCAACGCTCTATTACAATAATCTTCAAGCTAGGGTTTTCATACCCTCGACCCTTATTTATACTAAATATGTCTATCAAGAGAAGCATCTAGAGGAAGATCCTTCTAGAAGTGGAAGCTTCTATTAGGTCTTCTTACATCCGCTTTATTCTATTTTATTGAAAGACCTTATTAATATTGACCTTTATTACATCTGAATATATTGATCTACCTATGTTCGGGTTAGGACCCTAACATGTTCGCCCCCTTAAAAACAACCTTGTCCTCAAGGCTTGAGATGTGGAAACTGCTATAGAATGGTAGCTGGTTGCCAAGTGGCATTTGCTGGAGTCGTATCTTTCCACTGGACTAGCACTTCCTTGATGGTTCTCTGACGTAGGAGATTCTCACGCTGGTCCAAAACTACTTCTGGCTGTAGCCAAATGGATCCTTCTTCAATTAACTCTGGAAGGTTGGTTTGAATTTTGCACCTAGTTCCAATCACCTTCTTTAAGCATGAAACATGAAAAATAGGATGTAGCTTCGACTGACTGGGTAGAGCTAACTGATAGGCGACTTGCTCCACACGCTTGAGAACTATATAAGGACCATAAAATTTGGGCGCTAGCTTCTGACAATGCTCGGACTTGAGGGAAGTTTGCTTGTTGTTAGGACCCTATAATGTACCTTTTTGCTCATACTTTTTGCTATCATTACATCCTTTTCCCACTCATATTTAAGCCTACATTATCACCTTAATCTATTTTTCCAAAGGTATATAACGTTTCTTCTCTTTGCTATATGTTTAATTTGTTTTACATGTAATTTTACATTACTTTCATACTTAGCCATTAATAAGAAATATATAGTTGCTAAAATAGTTTGAAGACTGCAGTTAATATATCGTTGCTGCTTGAAGACCACGTTGCTAAAACAATCAAACAGTACGCAAATCCCATTGCTGAAACAGTCCATGATTTGCGATGCTGAAACAGTATTTCACATACAACAGTAACAAGAAAAGATAATTAAAAGAGCTGTTACACTGGCCACAACAAATGTACCTCAAGCCAACACCATTACAACCATCGTTGCTGCTTGAAGACCATGTTGCTGAAATAGTCAAACAGTACGCAAATCCCGTTGCTGAAACAGTCCGTGATTTGAGATGCTAAAACAATATTCCACATACAGCGGTAACAAGAAAAGGTAATTAAAGGAGCTGTTACACCGGCCGCAACAGCTGTACCTCAAGCCAGCACCATTACAACCACTATAACAACATTTTTCTACGGAAGATCAGAATATCCTATTTCAGCATAGAAGATTAGATCAGACTAAGAATAGGATTTGTATGTACACATGTAATTTTATGCTTAATTGTATTAAGATGATTCTCCTCTTTAAATAGGGGAGAAATCAACATTAGAGGGGAGATTACGAAAGGCTTAGCTAGAAGGGAATTATAGAGAAGGAGCATGTTCACCTTTGATATTGTAACTTGTCACATTAGACAGATGAATTAAAGATCATTTTGAGAATTTCTTCTTAGTTCCCTTTCATTTCTGGGGAATCTTGTAAGAAGGAGAGGGCCCACCTTCTTCAAAAGATTCACCTATTAGTTTTTGTAGTGTGTTAGTATTGTTTTTATTCATACCTTGTTAAAACTATGTTTTGCTGAAACTCTGTTTCAACTGATTGTTACATTGTTTTCATACAATTCATTCCTAGGTAATTGTTGATCATTTTGATTGGTGATTTGTTTGCAGAATGAGTTTATGAAAGTATGATAGTCAGAGACAGGTGTTGAAGATTCCTGCTTTGGGGAATAGGRCCCTATTCTCTGTTACAGAATAGTTAGTCTTCTTTGCACTATGCTGAAAGGTTCCTTTTCCTTAGATTGTTGTTTCTTATTGTAATCTAGGATTCTTCTGATGATTATTTTCCTTTGAATCTTAAACTCTGTAATAGATAGATTGCTTTTATTGTAATTCAAAGTAGAACTTTAGTCTGTTCAAAGCAAGGTGTGATTAGTGTAACTTTTACTACAACTTTGGATTGCTTTTGAGATTGAGCATATATAGTGGTGATTGCCTTTGAAATAAACAGACTTCCCTGGGTTGACAATGTATGTAACACTTGATTGTTTTAATTAATAAACAATTATAGTGACCAACATTTTGGCTCCGTTGTCGGGGAAGACAATTATAGATTTCAAAAGCATTTACATTTTTCTTTCAAATGCACAGATTGCATGAGAGGACGTGGACCCCCCAAGGAGACTGACCCTACAGGTGGCAGGGGCAGAGGAAGGGGAGGAAGAAAGACTTTTATCAACAAGATTATATCAAAATCTGAATCTGTTGTTCCTCAATGACCAAGCTCTCAAAAACCAAAGCCTCAACCTTCCTTTCAAGCAAACTTTGAAACGGAGATAGTTGAAAAACCAATAGACAACATTGAGGATCGAGCAAACACAGTAGGGGAACAAACAGAAGAAACCATGGATGAATATAAAGAAGAACTGCACCATGAAGAACAGGTAGGTCTTGAGAGAGGTAAATGATGAAAACTCTTTTTCTACCTTAGGATTTCCTATTGGTGATCTTCCTAGAGGAGTAGCTCCCATGAAGAATATTCCACTTTCATCTTTACCCAACTTTCATGGTTTATCTTTTGAAGATCCTGATGAATTCCTTTTCGAGTTTGACATATTATGCAGAAGTTATGATTACATTTCCAATGCTAAAAAATTAAAGCTATTTCTAGCAACATTAAAGGGAAATGCATTAAGATGGTTCATGAGTCTTGGAGGTCATGTAATCACAACATGGGATCAGATGAAACAGAAATTTCTGCACAAATATCAAGACTATTTCCGAACAAGAGAAAAAAGAGAGGAACTATTCAAGATGATACAAAAAGAGGATGAAAATCTGGAGGACTTTGTGGAAAGGCTACAGTATAATCTACAAAGATCCAGTCACCCCGATGTAAGTAAAGATATTCTTAAAACAATATTATTAAAAGGAGTAAGGGATGACTGTCTAGATATGTTGAATATGCTTGGAAAATGGGACATATCTAAAGAATCATATTATGAAATTGTTAACCTTTGTAAAAGATGTTCAAGAGGAGTTGCAAGGAATAGATCAAACAACAGGGATACCACATTTTCAAGAGTTCAAAAATCAACTAGTGGAGGAGCAACAAGAGCCGAAATAGGTAATTTACTTGAGGATTTAAAAACTGAAATGTTAAGTTCTTTTGCTTCACAAATTGACACCTTGCAGATTAAAAAGAAACAAGCCGAAGCAGAAGCAGCTCTGTCCATCTTTTGTTCCAAATGCAGAGAAAAGCACCCACGAAGGGAATGCCCATTGGAAAAAAAGCCAATTTGCACCCTTTGTGATAAGGATCATGAAACTCAACAATGCCCTTCTTTACCAAGAATCAAAGCAACATTACAACCAACTGATGAAGAAGCTGAAGCTGTCTATCTGTTGACACAGAGAAGTCAATGGAAATCGTGGGGACAAGGTATGAATCCTAATATGCCATTTACATCTTCTAATCGTTGGAATAATTATCCTTCTTTTAGTCAAGCAAATTACCCTCCCTTTAACCAAATGCAATACCCACCCTTCAATCAAATGAATTACCCACCCATGCAACAAACAAACTCTCCCTTTGTAGATCCAACAATATGGACACCTTGGCCTTCACAACAACAACCTTACCTTAACCAATGGAATCCAAATTGGAGAGGTCAACAACCCCCATTCCCAAATCAATTTCCTCAATTTCAATCATAATTTCAGCAACCACTCCCTTTACCATCAGGTGCTCCACCGAATAATCAAATGATGCGGCCCCAAATACCTGTACAACCTAACCCTAACCCCAATAATAAGGTTGTGCAGTGTATTGATATTCAAAACTAGCCTATACTTTCTCTTTTCCCTGCACAATGCAATGATATTCATTTACGATCTGGGAAAATAGTAGAACCTATCATTGATGATGTTACCTCTTTTGATTCCGAAAAAGAAGAAATAAAAAAATGTGATTCACCTAAAGAGGTACAACCATCCTCAAATACTGTTGCTGAAACAACATAACCACCATTCCCTGAGCGTTTAGCTTTGACTAAAACTCTTGAACCACCTGCTTTCAATCTTCTAGGGGAATTACAAAATATCTATGTCAAAATTCCACTATTACAAGCACTAAGAGATGTACCAATTTATGCCAGAACTATGCGAGACATTTGTGTTAAGAAACCCGGTAGGAAAACTAAATATCCCCTCACAGTTCATGTCATGGGTGATTTGTCTGCACTAATGTCGGGTAAAGCTCCTCTAGTTAAATATGGTGATCCTAGCCATCCTACTATCACAGTGCAAATTGGAAAAACAATAATTTCTCGAGTCCTGGTAGACTTAGGTGCTGCTATCAATATTATGACTCTTGAAACTCCACAACTATTACAACTGAAGAATGAAATCAGAGATACCCCAACCATTCTAGAATTAGCTGACCGTTCTACAATAAAACCGGAAGGAGTTATTGAAGACCTAATCATCTCAGTTGAGTCCTGTAATTATCCAACTAACTTTGTGGTATTACAACCTAAAACAAAGTTGGGGGGTCATCCTCTAATTTTGGGCAGACCTTGGCTAGCCACAATAGATGCCTTTATTAGCTGCAGATCTGGTTCAATGACAATTTCCAATGGATATGAGACCAAACAACTTACCCTCTACCCTCACGCTACACCCTTGATTAATAATGACAATTCCTTATGGGTGGACTATGATGATCAAACTACTCAACCTATCTTGACTATTGGACAAGCCTTAAGCCTTAAACATGCCACTGAGGATGAAGTAATCAATAATTTTATTTGTGAAACATCCTCCGTGACTCCAGAAACACATAATCAATTAGCTACACTTTTGGAGTCAGATACCTAGGAAAACCTTAACTCTGAAGATCTACCTCAAACATCAGCTACCATCTCTTTTAAAAGTATACCAGTAGAAATTGAACCTGGAAAAACACTAAATATAAACCCCAACTTGACAGTTGTTGAAACACAACAATTAATGAAGTTACTTCTTGAACATAAGGAAGCATTCGCATGGGACTATACAGATATGAAGGGATTCTCTCCTGAATTATGTACTCATCGTATCTATATCAAGGAAGATTGTCGACCGATTTGTCAATCTCAACGATGAATGAACCCTAATTTAAGAGAAATTCTTAAAGAGGAACTTAAAAAATTGCTTAATGCAGGGTTTATATATCCTATATCTGACAGTAAATGGGTTTCCCCGTTGGTAATAGTTCCTAAGAAAAATGGGAAATGGAGAGTGTGTGTAGATTATAGAGCCTTAAATAAAGCCACTCAAAAAGATCACTTTCCGTTACCATTCATTGATTAGGTGTTAGATAGTTTGTCAGGGAAGAAATTCTTCTCTTTCTTAGATGGTTTTAGTGGGTATAACCAGATCAAAATTGCACCCCAAGACCAAGATAAGACCACTTTTACTAGCCCCTGGGGAACTTTTTCTTATAGAGTCCTCCCATTTGGACTATGTAATGCACCAACAACCTTTCAAAGAGCAGTTATAAGAATCTTTTCTGATATGATTAATGACTCTATGGAAATTTTTATGGATGATTTTACCCCTTATGGTGTCTCTTTTGAGGAAGCACTACAAAATCTTGAGAAAGTACTTAACCGATGTATACAAGCCCACCTCTCTTTAAGCACAGAAAAATGTCATATGATGATGAGTGGAGGAGTGGTACTTGGATATTTTATTTCATCTCAAGGAATTCAGGTAGATCCATCCAAGATACAAGTCATTGAGAACCTTCCTATTCCCCAAACCCAAACAGATGTGAGAAGTTTCTTAGGACATGCTGGATACTATAAAAGATTTATCAATTTTTTTTCCAAAATAGCTTCTCCTTTGTTCGTGTTACTTATGAAAAATGGTGAATTCAAGTGGACTAATCTTTGCTAGGAAGCATTTGATGCACTCAAACATCAGTTATCTACAGCTCCTATTCTAAGAGGACCTGATTGGGCACTTCCCTTTCATATATCCTCTGATGCTTCGGATACTGCAATAGGAGCTATCTTGGGACAAGAAGAAAATCATCTCCCTTATGCTATCTACTTCATTAGCAAGAATATGAGTCTTGTTGAACTTAACTATACAGTTACCGAAAATGTTTTTTTAGCAGTTATCTATGCTATTAATAAATTTTGACATTACATCACTAGCTATTCTACTTTTGTCCATACTGATCATTCAACTATTAAATATTTAATAAAAAAATCTGTCACAAATGCTCGAGTCACCAGATGGTTACTATTATTACAAGAATTTGATATTACAATTGTAGATCGACCAGGAAAAGAAAATGTAGTTGCTGATTTTCTTTCTCGGTTAACACCTGATGATAATACTCTACTAGATGATTCATTTCTTGATGAATATTTATTTGCAGTATCTACTCACTCACCATGGTATGCAGACATCGCTAATTATTTGGTTGCAGGGAAGTTACCACCACACCTATCCCACCGAGAGAAAAGAAAAATTATTCAACAAAGTGCTCGGTATAGCTGGATAAGTGGGTGTCTTTTCTACACAGGACTTGATCAAGAAATCCGAAGATGCATTAGAGAGGATGAGGTTTACGATTTACTAAAATCTTGTCATGATGGCCCTTGTGGAGGGCATTTTGCCGATAAAATAACAACACATTAAATTCTCAGGATGGGTTATTATTGGCCCTCACTTTTTAAAGATGCAAAGAAATATGTTCGGGCCTGTGATAGCTTTCAAAAAATGGGTCAACCTAATCATAGAGATGAAATGCCATTAAATCCCCAGGTAGTACTCGAACCATTTGAAAGATGAGCCTTAGACTTTGTAGGACCCATTAACCCTCCATCCAATCAAAAAGTTTATATATTAGTCTGCATAGATTATATGATCAAATGGGTGGAGGCTAAATCACTCCATAGAGCTACTGAAGAAGTTTTTCTAGATTTCTTATTTGAAGATATCTTTGTCAGATTTGGAGTGCCTAGAGAATTAGTCACAGATGGAGGACCTCCTTTCACCTCTCATGGTTTTAAAGCCGCCATTCAAAAATATCATATTCATCATAGAATGACTACACCATACCACCCCCAAGCCAATGGATAGGTGGAAAGCACAAACAAAGTAATAGAAGCCATTCTCACAAAAAAAGTGAAGGAAAATCGAAATGATTGGTCTCAAAGGCTCCCTAAAGCATTATGGGCTTACAGAACTACCTGGAGAAATACTACAAGATTCTCCCCCTATGAATTAGTTTATGGAAAAAGTGTTGTCTTTCCTGTGGAATTTGAAATCAAAACCTTAAGTATTGCTTTAGTTGTTAACCTTGATTTGACTGATGCACAAACACCCAGGTTGCAGTAGTTTAATGAATTGGATGAAAAAAGATTAGATGCCATTCACTAGACAACTATGATTCAACAACAAAGAACAAAATGGCATGATAAAATCATCAAGCATAAGCAATTCCAAAAAGGTAATTGGGCTTTATTGTATGATTCTCGGTTTAAAGAATTTCAAGGGAAACTATGTACAAGATGTCTAGGACCTTACGAAGTGGATACTATTTTCCCCAATGGAACAGTAAGGCTCCTAACAATTGATGACTCTAAAACACCGTTATTAGTGAATGGTCATCGGCTCCGTCTGTACCAACACCCCATTTCCAAAGAAGATTTTAAGGCCACGTGTGTGGCAGATTCACATTATCTCTTTTTAGAGGAGCCTTCTGCCCCTCATTGTAGTTAATTTTTCTGAATTTTATTCTTTAGTATTAGATTAAATTTCTTTTACTAATAATCCCTGTCAAGGAATGGCATGTTACAATTGATTCTTTTGCAGATTCTCGATCCAGAAAAGGCCTACCAAGAAAGGACAATCTTACTACAAGCAGATCCAAGATTCATCTTGTGAAGCATTACTCCCTCTTTCTTCAATCCATTCATTTCCCATTCAACATCCCCATCATTCATCCCCCTTTATTTTCTTTCCTTTCCATTCCCTTTCCCCATTTTCCCATTGCTGAAACACCACTCTTCAACAACATTTTTCCCCATTTTTCCCATTGTTGAAACACCACTCTTCAGCAACATTTTTCCTTATTTTCCCATTGCCGAAACACCTCTTCAACAACATTTTTCCCCATTTTCCCATTGCTGAAACACCACTCTTCAACAACATTTTTCCCCATTTTCCCATTGCTGAAACACCACTCTTCAACAACATTTTTCCTCATTTTCCCATTCCTGAAACACCACTCTTCAGCAACATTTTTCCCCATTTTCCCATTGCTGAAACACCACTCTTCAACAACATTTTCCCCATTTTTACCGCTGCTGAAACACCATTTCTTCAACAATATGTTCCATTGTTAAAACATCACTCTCCAGCAAACATTTTTCCATTCTTTCCCTGTTGTTGAAACACCACTTTTTCAACATTTCCTGTCATAAAAACATTTTCTTCAGCTCTTTCGCTCTCACTTCTCCTATTTTTCATACTACATTCTATCCTTTCACTACCTTCTCCCACGATTAAACAAACCCTTGATATAATTTCTCTCATAAATTCCAAAGTTTCTTCCATGATTACTGCAGATCTATTATGAACAGGCACTATATTTTTTGAAGTACGAATCAAAGGTAAAGATGAGGTATGTAAACTTTATATGTAAATACAATTGAACTATGGCTAATGAGAAGATCCCAATTCATTATTACCATACACTTAAAGTCACTATTTTAGCCATAGTTGGGGGGGGGGATATCGAAACTTTATGCCATCATTTCACACGAACTGACAACCGTCACTTCTTTTTACCCATTATTTCATCTTTTCACCATCATTTACATGCCCTCATCCGAAAAACTTACTCTGTTCGGGTGCGGTTACTTGACTCTATGATTGTGCATTTTACTGAGTTGAATAGCTATGGGAGGTCCTGTTATAAGATACGAACCTACCACAACAACCCTGCTAGAATTGTATCTAGAAGTCTACCAAATCTTTCAGCAGGTAGGCTGGCTGGGTTATTTTCAGAGGCTCCAGGGATTTGATCAACAACAGGTTTTTCAATTTTATTGGAATATTCAAGAAGACCATTCTATTGTTCAAGGGGTTCGGATTCCAGTCACAGAGGATGATATAGCACGGGTTTCGGGTCTTCCCGTCACTAACATTTGCTGGTTTAGCCGCAAACATATTATTCTTAATGCCCATCAGGATTTTCTCGTGCCAGGAGAACAAGTTGAGCCTAAAGCCCGCGGTGTTCGACTTAGCTCGTTGCCGCCTCCTTGGCCGAAAGTTGCAGAGTTTGTCAAGCACTACCTTACCTGTGAAGGTCGATACTAGGTAGTCTACCAGTACGATTTTGTCTTGTTATCTCATTTACGACATGCTAGACTGGTGAATATTCCTTACTATCTGCTCGGATGTCTTAGAAATATGTCACATTATTGTAACCAGGCTAAAAATCCCATCCTTTCCCTCATCCATCACCGTCTCGTTCAATTACTCATCCAAAAGGGTTTTTCCCAAAAAAACCCTCTCCTAAACAATCCACCCATAAACCCTTAGGAAGCTGCTGAACATCCTAAAAATCCTCATGAAGAGAAACCACAAAACCTTCCCGACCCTCTGGAAATACCTATTAATCCGCCTATAGATCCAATTGATCCAATTAACCCTCCTACCATACCAAGTCCGCCCCACAATTTACCAGAATCATCTACTCCTACTGTTCATATCCTTAGCGATGATTCTGAAGCAGATAAACTTGATAACCCTCCCTGCCCCATCACTGAGGAAAAACCCACTCGCAAAAGAAAGAAGCAAACTATTAATTTTCCTTCCTTTTTACCTAAAAAATGAATGAGGGCTTCAACAAAAGCAACCACTACTACCACTACCCTAAACCCCCAACCCATTTTGCTAAAAGCCCATACACCTCCACCCTCTCAAATCCTAGAATTTTTACCTATTCAACCCACGGGCACTGAAACACAAGAACCAGAGGCCCAGGGTGCTTCAACATCATTTTCCTTACATCAAGTAGATGTCACACAAGAGCCAGCTACTCATTTAGTAGCTGTCACACAAGAGCCAGCTACTCATTCAGTAGCTGAAACACAAGAACCAACTATAGCTGTTACACAAGAACCAGCTACAACTGAAACACAAGAACCAACTGCTGACTTTATTCCTGAAATACAAGAATCACATGCCCAGGGTGCTGCAACACTATTTTCTTTACATCAAGTAGTTGAAGCACAAGAATCAACTGCTAATTTTGTAGCTACTCTACAAGAACCAACTACTGAGGTTGTGACCGTTACACAAAAACTAGTCACCCCTCTTGATACACCTATGACAGATCAACAACCAGAACCAACAATGGCTCTTCTCTTACAAGAGAATGAGTTTCTAAGATCATAACTGGAAGCTTACAAGCAAGAGCTAGTAATGGCAAAGAAAGCCTATGACAGGGAACTTAATTTGTATACCTTAGCTCGCATAGTGGCCATGGCAGAGAAAAAAATAAAAGATGATCAGTATAGAGAGTATATGTGTAGCCAATGTGGGGATATTTATGATCAAGCAGGCTGCAAAGTGGTTCAAATCCCAATGCCTGGAGCTTCCCCTGCACCTACAACTTTTGCAGTTAAAAAAGAGGAACGCCCTACTGTTACACAAGAACCAGTAGGACCTTCAAAAATTCCAAAAAGAAAAGCTAATCTACAGGAACCCTGGCCTACAACAACTGTTAAATCCGAAGCTCCTATTTTCATTAGTAAAGTTGTTCAAACTCTTCCTATTGATGAATCTGCCCCTCCTGGCAAGATCAGTACCCCTACTTTTGTGGAACAAACCACTCAGACTCTACCTCAACCTACCACTTGCTATGCTGAAACACAAACTCAACCATGGAATGAGCAGGTAACAATGAACAAATGGAAAAAGGAGTCTGCTATTACACAGGACAAAATTTTGCAGGAGCATAGACTACTTTGGTTGAACCACATATATTCAAACTGGGAAGCTTTGGAGCAAACATGCAAAGAATCTCGTGCCCATAAGAAGCAGAATGAGGAGTTAAAAAGAAAATTTCTCTTGATGTTCGATTTGGTACAAAAATTGTTGGCTGCTAGGAAACCATCCTCAAATTACTCTCTTTTCCTTATAGAACGACTTGCATTCTTTCAGATAAAATCAATCAAATAAGGAAGACCCTATGCAGTGCTCAAACCAGAAGATTTTGTTCAAACTTTTGCAGAAGCCTCTACTATTGATCATCATCTAGTATGTGAGGTATATATTCATAATGAAGCCATTCCTGAGAACAGACAGCTTAATCTTAATCCTCTTGTTGGTGATATCTAGATTCGGGCACTCACCTCCTTCCTTACCAACCAGATTACGTGGCAGAATGATTTTATAGCTGCCAAGCATAATGAAGATAACTGTCTCCTTTGGATACGGCCAGAACCACAAAACGTTGCCACCTTTGTTGCAGAATATTATCAATTTTTGAAGAAACCAGGGATGACTCAATATATACGGAAACTATAGGCAACGATACTTCAGGATTGTCAATGGTTTATTAAATCCATAGAGAATGCTGCCCTAAAATAAAATAACATGTTTTGGCAACAATATTCTGAGAAAAGGTAGGAGCACAATCCCTTTAGTCCTACCAATCTTGAGACAACAATCTTCCGGGTACCTAGTTACATCAAATGTGTCCAACAATGCGCTGAAAATTGGATAGGTTATCAGTTACATTTTCCCATTCTGTGGATGACAGTAGAGAAGTATCAAGCTCATCATAGGTTTCCCAAGAAGGTTGAAGCAGTAGCCTGGGAAAGGCTACAACATGTTCAAGAATTCAGAGCCCCAACAGACAGTACTTTCTACAACTATTGCTTAAGTAATTTGCACGCCCAGAGTCGGTATCCGGATTCTGATTTAGATTGAAGTTGCCTGAGGACATGCAACCTTTTTAGTTGGGGGGGATGTTAGGACCCTATAATGTACCTTTTTGCTCATAATTTTTGCTATCATTACATACTTTTCCCACTCATATTTAATCCTACATTATCACCTTAATCTATTTTTCCAAAGGTATATAACGTTTCTTCTCTTTGCTATATGTTTAATTTGTTTTACATGTAATTTTACATTACTTTCATACTTAGCCATTAATCAGAAATATATTTTTTCTAAAATAGTTTGAAGACTATAGTTAATATATCGTTGCTGCTTGAAGACCACGTTGCTGAAATAGTCAAACAGTATGCAAATCCTGTTGCTGAAATAGTCTGTGATTTGCGATGTTGAAATAGTATTTCACATACACCAGTAACAAGAAAAGATAATTAAAAGAGCTGTTACATTGGCCGCAACAACTGTACCTCAAGCCAGCACCACTACAACCATCATTGCTGCTCAAAGACCACGTTACTGAAATAGTCAAACAGTACGCAAATCCCGTTGCTGAAACAGTCTGTGATTTGCGATGCTGAAACAATATTCCACATACAACAATAACAAGAAAAGATAATTAAAGGAGCTGTTACACCGGCCGCAACATCTATACCTCAAGTCAACACCATTACAACCACTGTAACAGCATTTTGCTACGGAAGATCAGAATATCCTATTCCAACATAGAAGATTAGATCAGACTAAGAATAGGATTTGTATGTACACATGTAATTTTATGCTTAATTGTATTAAGAGGATTCTCCTTTTTAAATAGGGGAGAAATCAACATTAGAGGGGAGATTATAGAAGGATTAGCTAGAAGGTAATTACAGAGAAGGAGCATGTTCACCTTTGATATTGTAACTTGTCACATTGGACAGATGAATTAAAGATCATTTTGAGCATTTCTACTTAGTTCCCTTTTATTTATGGGGAATATTGTAAGAAGGAGAGGGCCCACCTTCTTCACAAGATTCACCCATTAGTTTTTCTAGTGTGTTAGTATTGTTTTTATTCATACCTTGTTAAAACTCTGTTTTGCTGAAACTCCGTTTCAACTGATTGTTACATCGTTTTCATACAATTCATTCCTAGGTAATTGTTGATCATTTTGATTGGTGATTCTGTTTGCAGAATGAGTATATGAAAGTGTGATAGTCAGAGATAGGTGCTAAAGATTCCTACTTTGGGGAATAGGGTCCTGTTCTCTGTTACAGAATAGTTAGTCTTCTTTGCAGTATGTCGAAAGGTTCCTTTTCCCTAGATTGTTGTTTCTTAATGTAATCCAGGATTCTTCTGATGATTATTTTCCTTTGAATCTTAAACTCTACAATAGATAGATTGCTTTTACTGTAATTCAAAGTAGAACTTCAATATGTTCAAAGCAAGGTGTGATTAGTGTAATTTTTACTACAACTTTGGATTGCTTTTGAGATTGAGCATATACAGTGTGTGATTGCCTTTGAAATAAACAAACTTCCCTGGGTTGACAATTTATGTAACACTTGATTGTTTTAATTAATAAACAATTGTAGTGACCAACACTTGTATGGTTGCAGTTGTAGAAACACTTAATCCCCTTCTGCAAATTGACGTTCAGAGTGACCTTGATCTGCTTGTTGCTTCATGTGATTCTGTGAGATGACCAAGTTCTCTTTAAGGGTACGAAGAATATCCTCTCGAACTGTAAGTGTTTGGTCAACCGCCTGGACCTTCGAGGTACCCGAAAAGTATGAGAGAACTGAAGGTGGCTTCTATCCATATACCACTTCAAAATGAGCCATGCGTGTAGCTGTATGGTAGGAAGTGTTGTACCACCATTCAGCTAGGGGTAACCATTGAGCCCACTGATGTTGCTTCTCAGAGGTAAAACACCTCAGATATGTTTCCAAACGCTTGTTGACAACTTCCATTTGACCATTAGTCTAGGGATGATAAGCTGTGCTGAGATGCAATTGGGTGCCCTGTAGCTTAAACAATTATTTCCAAAAATTGCTTGTGAAATTTGGGTCACGATCAGAAACAATAGAGTGCGACATGCCATGAAGCTTGAAGACCTGGTCCATGAAAATTTGAGCCACCGTGGATGTAGTAAATGGGTGTTGAAGAGCACAGAAATGAGCATACTTGGAAAGGAGATCCACAACCACCATTATGACTGATTTATTCCCCGATTTGGGTAAGCCAATAATAAAGTCCATAGAGATATCCTTCCAAATAGTAGGTGGAATCGGAAGTGATTGTAGTGTGCCTGGAGATTTGACTGTTTCTCCCTTGTTGTGATGACACACCTCACATTCAATGAAAAAATTATGGATGTCATGTTTCATACCATCCCAGAAAAAGGAACGTTTGACCCTTTCATAGGTTTTGGTGAACCTGGAGTGCCCCACTATGGGTGTAGCATGAAGCTCAGAAAGTATCGTGGATTTAAGATTTGATTGTTTACTTAAATTCAAACGGCCTTTATATCAAAGCTCATCCTGGAGCCAAAAGTACCCTGGGGGAGCTGGAGCATTGGTCTGCAATTGTTGGATCAGATGTGAACTTTTGGGATCTTGTAGCCATTCCTGGAACACAGCTTGGAGCCAATCGAGTACAATGAAGGAAAGAGAAAAAAGGGATCCTTCTTCTTCATATTTTCGGGATAGAGCATCCGCCACTACATTGTCTTTTCCCTTCTTGTAAATGATCTCATAATCATATCCAAATAGCTTAGTCACCCATTTTTGTTGCTCCAGGGAGGAAATGCGTTTCTCCAGAAAGTACCTGAGGATTTGATGGTCGGTCTTAATTTGGAAGCGTTGCCCCAAGAGATAAGGATGCCACAGATCAACGACATGCATAATAGCTAAAATTTACTTTTCATAAATGGGTTTGCCCAGATTCCTTTTAGACAATTGCTTGTTGGTGAAGGCCAAAGGTCAACCCTCTTGGATAAGGACAGCACCGATTCCTTTCCCTGATTCATCACATTCCAACACAAAGGTCTTTGTGAAATCAGGAAGGGAAAAAATCGGAGTGGTGCACATGGTCGTCTTCAAGGTTTGAAAAGCTTGAGCAGTGGCTGGAGTCCAAGTGAAAGAGTTCTTTTTTAGGAGAGCAGTGAGAGGTGTTGCAATATTTTTGTAGTTCTTAACAAACTTGCGATAATGCCTTGTTAAGCCCAGAAATCCACCCAAGCTTTTGAGAATCTTTGGTCGCGGCTAGTCTTGCATAGCTTCAATATTGTTCAGATCCACCCTGACGCCATCCTTGCCAACCACATGACCCAAGTATTCTACTTCTGAGACATCAAAAGCACATTTAGACTATTTCAGGAAAAGTTGGTGCTGAGAGAGTAGATGGAGAACTTGATCCACATGAGTAAGATGGTCAGTCCAGGTTTTTCTATAGATGAGGATATCATCAAAGAAAACTAAGACAAAATGATGGAGAAAGGGATGGAAGACATGGTTCATGAGGATTTGGAAGGTGGAGGGGGCATTCCACAAGCCAAAGGGCATGACCAAAAACTCATACTAGCCCTCATGAGTTTGAAAGGCCATCTTGGGAATGTCTGCCTCTTTCATAGGTATCTGGTGATAGCCCGAGCAAAGATCAAGTTTAGGAAAGAATTGGGCGCCACTCAATTCATCCAGGAGGTCATCAATGACAGGAATGGAGAATTTGTCTTTAATGGTCAGTTTGTTGAGGGCACGGAAGTCAGGACACATTCTCGAAGAACCTTATTTACTCAGGACCGTGACTACAGGAGAAGAGTAAGGGCTCATACTAGGGCAGATAACGCCTACATTAAGGAGTTCCTGGACCATTTTCTCAATTTCATTTTTTTGTGAAAAGGGGTGGCAATATGGACGGATATTGGGAGGAAGGCTTCCAGGTACAAGGGGAATGGAATGATCATGAACACCACAGGAAGGGGGGAGTCCCTAGGGAATGGAAAATACCATTTGATGTTTAGAATGGAGGGCTTGGAGGTCTTGCGGCATCGGGGGTGTCTCTGTTGCTTGTATGGCATGGAGTTGGGAAGTGACACCAGAATGACCTTTCTTGAGAAGATTTTCCATGCGATGGGAACTAATGACCTCAGGTGAACCAACAGTGATGCCTTGGAATTTATATTGGTGGCCTTCCTGGTCGAATTGCATGGTTAATGCCTTAAAATCCATGAGAATGGGACCTAAAGTTCTTAGCCAATCTGCACCCAACACAATGTCACAACCACCCATGTCGATAGCAAACATATGGGATTTTAGGTGGTAGTCACCGATTTGGATATGCACATTTTCACAATGCCCTCCACATTTCATGGAACCACTATTGGCAATCATGATTTGGAAATTGTTGACAGCATGGATGTAGTAATGAGTTTCTTGGGCAATGCAACGATGAATAAAATTATGGGTGGTTCCACTATAAACCAGAATGATGAAATTCTGATGCTTGATGTAACCGATTAACTAGAGGGTTTGGGGAGTGGAGAAGCCAGTGAGAGCATTGATGGAAATGATGGGTT
>JASDQU010099811.1:405503-483674 GCA_032191745.1 Picea mariana
CATGGATGTAGTAATGAGTTTCTTGGGCAATGCAACGATGAATAAAATTATGGGTGGTTCCACTATAAACCAGAATGATGAAATTCTGATGCTTGATGTAACCGATTAACTAGAGGGTTTGGGGAGTGGAGAAGCCAGTGAGAGCATTGATGGAAATGATGGGTTCGACTTTGGGAGGGTCTGAGGGAGGGGTTATGTCAGTGATTTCAGGTGACTCAGACACAAGGGGAGTTTCAACATCATTAGAAATGGCCATAAAAGGCTTTTGTTCCTTACACTTGTGGCCTAGGAAATATTTATCATCACAATTATAACAAAGGCCTTTGAGTTGGCGTTCAACCATTTCAGCCCTGGTCAATTTTTGGATCTTTAATGGGGCGGAGGGAGTAGTGGGAGTTACGGGTTTAGGATGAGGGATAAAGGAGGGTTTTCTATTTTGAGAGGATACCACCTGTTGTGCTTCTTTATCTCTTTTAGTAGCCTCCACCCAACTCGAGGTTCGGGCCATGGGGACATGGGCCCGAATCTCCTCCTTGAGGCCACTGATAAAACACTCTCGAAAGAAAGCATCAGTCATGTCCTCTGTTCGAAAAGCCAGGTGCTCAAGGGAAAATATGAAGTCTTCTACTGTTCCTGATTGTTTCAACTTTGTCAAACGTCCCAAATGGTTGGTGTTCATGTCAAAGCATTCATTAAGCTCAGTCACAAATTGGGTCCAAGCAATATACCCTTGACGGGAAGTTTTTCTCCATTGCCACCATTGCCAACGTTCTTGATCTAGATGGAGAACACCATACCAGAGTTTGGTCAAGTCATCTGTAATGCCATATAAAGAGAAATAATGTTCCATTTGGGTTACCCAACCAGTGGGGTCCGAGCCATCAAATTTGGTCACTTCCACCCACAGAAGGCGTAGGTCACGTTGAAAGTGATGGGGCTGAAAGGTATGGGAATGGGAGGAATTTTCACCTTCAGTCTTTGGAGGTGCTTCAGAGAAATGGTCATCTGTAGGGATCTCCAGTTTGGTGTAGAGTGATGCAAAGACAGATTCAAGCTGGGTGGTCAGTTCTTGTTTGACTTCCTCCGTTGAGGACTGCATGGTTGAATTTATGGTAGCATTGATGGATGAATCGATGGAGGAAATAGTAGCACTGAGTTGTTTCACTTCTTTTTGGGTTTCGAGGAAACCAGATTGCAAGGTGTTGAAGTGAGCTTCCAGGTCTTAGCTACGGGTATGGGCCATGAGGAAGGGTGAACTGAAAAGGGGCGGGTGGGGTAAAAATTTTTTCTGAAAAATGATATGGATGAATGTGATGAGGGCGAAGAGATGAATCTAATAGATCTTGTCTGTTTTAATTTGTTTATGTTTCTGTCCCCCAAGGGTTAGGTATTCAAGGGTTTTACAGATAAGGGCTTTCCTTGTGCTATAGCTCTCTAATATACATGCGGGGTCCAACAGTAGTACTCGGCCCAATATCTCAGGGCACTAACTGAGGAGGATAGACCGTACCCTTAGCCGTACTACCCGACTACCCAGGTACTAGAGAGTATCTTCCCGAGTGTTGTTCTCGGTGACACTATAGCATTCCGACGACCAATAGGTTTATATAAAGAGGGCTTCAGGAAATCTAGGCTGATCCGTACACAGGTGTTGTCTGATGCGCTACCACTCGAAGGGGTACCAATAGGGGTTACAAGGGTGGCCAACAGATGTGCGCTTAAGAACCGCTTGTATTTCCTGCGTGTATGAATCCCTCAACCACGGGTTTATGCGCGTAATGACAGATCTTTGTGGCTTAAAGATGCCGGAATACGTCTCTACCCTGAAAAAGAAATTCCCACAATTTTTGCCAAGGAAAGTGCTCTAACACCACTTGCAATATACCAGATATAAAAAGTATGCAGAAAAAAAATGAAATGCTAGAAATGGCAGAATAATAGTAATATAACCACCATAATCTCCACAATAACACATAAATGATATAAGAACAACAACATAAATAGCACTTTGATTCAAAAAGCAATGTTCACAGGCCTCTTCGAGGGGGCAACCTCTAGTCGAGCAACGTTCTGTTACAATAATCTTCAATATAGGGTTTTCATACCCTTGACCCTTATTTATACTAAATATATCTATTAGAGAAGCATCTAGAGGAAGATCCTTCCTTAAGAGGAAGCTTCTATTAGGTCTTCTTACATCCGCTTTATTCTATTTTATTGAAAGGCCTTATTAATATTGACCTTTATTACATCCAAATATATTGATCTACCTATGTGCGGGTTAGGACCCTAATAGATACTTAAATATTCCTCCTTTGTACTATAAAAATTTAAGAACCTGAAACTAAGATGAACAAAATTGGGAGAGAAAATTCCAAGAAGACTTGTTTTAGACTATTTTTAGGAGTAGTCAAAAACCCTAACTTGAATAGAAAGTATCTCCAAAAATATAATGAATCAACATCTTAAATTTGGACCAAATTTATCTATATGTGTATCCTCGACACCATATAAATTACATATCTCGAAACCTTCCAGAAAAAAAAAATTGTAGCAAAAATTCTAAGAAGACTTTTTTTGAAGAAGCCAATCCCGAGGATTGTCTAGATCTGATACCAAATGTTAAGAACCAAATATCAAAATAGCATAAAAACTTTAGAATAAGTACTCAAAAACTTGACAAAGAGATAATAAGCCTCTTCAAGGGGGAAACCTCCTTACACATCATATGAATTCACAAATACAAGATGATTCCAAATGAAAAGGTCTCCTTGGTATATATAGGAGACTAGGAGGTACAATTACAACTAATGGACCCAATCCGACATAAATAGAATAAAAATACTAATGTAATATGCCCCAATTAATGGGAAATGTTCCACAATTTAGGGATTAACAAACCCTGTAATAATACCGTAGGCATCTATGACATGACAAGGTCCATGTGACTTAATCCTTGTAGCTTCTCTTGTACTTTGGGGTTGGATAACCCAATTGTCTCTACTAGGATCTGGATCACTCTGTGATCTATTGTCATTTGTGTTGGTACCACAGTCTGTAATTCCTTCTTGGCCTATGTTGGGTCTGTTGAAATTTTGGTATGATCATTTAACCATAGACAATGCCACATCATTGTCACCCAACCATAGGCATTAACATATGCCACCCTCGAGCACACTAACCTTTACTTAGAATAATTCTAGCAAGCCTACTCCAGAACCAACAAATAAACCCTAGTTTCTAAATGCAACAACAAATCAAGACATGTAGAGCGCTCCTTCTCCAAGGGTAGTGCACAAGAGAGAGAGACTTCATATTCAAAGAACAAGTACCATACACAACTGCAGTAGTTTCAACTACACTACTCTCTCTCTCAAAATTGTGCCATACTTATAAATAATATAACCAAGAATATCACCAAGAGAAATACCAATACCAAGAGATGACCATGCGCCCTTAATCCTCCTTGCAGTTGTAGTTGCGATTGTAACTACAACTCTCCACAAGAATTGCACACTAACTGGGTGCACAAATGAGCTAAAAAATCCTCTATTTATATTAATTTGTCAAGTGAATTTTTTGGTTGGTCCGACCTCACTTTCTGGTAATTATATTTTCTGTTTATCCTTTTCCTGAGGAGCCGACTTGTATTTTTGGAATATAATATCCTAATGTTATTTATTCTACTAGGCTGACTTGTCTTCTAGGGTTTCCATACCTCTGTTTAAGGGTTCAGTTTCTTCTGGAATATTCTATTCTAAGTCATAGGTTACATGTGGAGGTTAATACCTCCTGCATCTACCAAAACATCAACGGGTTCCTTGCACAGGTGTCATTCAAAATATTTCCAATAACTGTTGTAAAATCATACATTAGTATTGCACTTTCATTTGTAGTTCTTCATGTTTCTTTATGGTCTCTTCGAGGACTTCCTCTGTGGCATCCCTTATTCGGTAGCCAATTATGTCCATGTCGTCATCTTTTAGTGTGTAGACAACTAGTCTCTTTTGGGCCTTTTTATTATTCCATGCATATGAACATGTGCTTTGGTCGTGTCATTTCTTCCCTGTCTTAGGTGGGCATTGTGGAGGTTGGTATGTTAGTTATGTTTCTGGTGCATCCTTCATGCCATTTCCTTGATTAGTTTCCTCTTCCCCATTGTCTTGAGGGTCCATCTCTACATCTGTGCGTTGTGCCACCTCGATGTTCCCCTATTGCATTGTCATATTCCCTTGTGTTGGGACCTTCCAGTCTGGTTCCCAATCCTGCATGACCAGCTAGATGTCTTCTTTCATTATCTTGTATTTTTTTTGGACCCACTCCTCCCTTGGATCCTTCTTACCTTTATTGTACATGTGATGTCTGTTAGTGAAAAACTCCGCTACTAGTCCATATGCCTCCACCAACTGTGGTGACATGCGTGGTGCGTTCTAGATACTATGTAGAATAGTTTCATCATAGAGAAAGAATTATGTGTTGTTTTCCATTTGTCTCCTCTTGTTTTTTGAAAACTAGAAATTCTGATACTTTGTTGCTATGCATGGCTTCCCTCTCAGCCCTAGGAACCACGCATCCTTTGACTCTCCCCATACTGTGAAGGAAATAAAAATCAGGAGCCAGGAGTAGTGAAACTCCATTCCCTTATATTGGGATTCTATGCAGTCCAATAGGAACTGGTTTAGTAGGAATGGTGCCCAGCTCATTGTAGTGATTTCTACACATTTTTCTGCCACAACTATTACTCATGTTGGTACTTGATCCTTCCTGCACTTCCGTAACAACTTGCATGATAACATATGTGTCACTATTCGAATGGTTGGGTCACATATAGTTGGCACATCCAGGCCGCGCACCCCTCTAACCGTGCAAAACTTCTCTCGCATAGCCTTTGACTGTGCTTCGTCTTTCTTTTTATCTGCAAATAACAGAGCAGGGTCTTTCCCCTAGGTGGGCATACCAATGATTATCGATATCAAGCCCATGTCAATAAAGACTAGCTTATCCAACCACATGTACCCCCCATGCACATAGGATAAGAGGATTTTAACGCATGCATTGTCTTCATTATTGTGTCTGAAGTGTGGGATGTCGAATAGGTTGAGGAGGCATGCTCGCTCCAATCCTTTGGCCCAAACCTTGGTTACTAGTATGCTTTGTTGTGTAAGTGGATCTAATTTGAGTTCCAGGTATTCATGGGGCGCAAATTCAGGGAACTTTGCCATAATAGTAATGTCATGGTCTACATATTTCAATTGGGGTAACTTCCCCAACATGTCTTTGTCAATGATGAATTCTTCTAGAATGTCTGGGGTCACCAACATATAGTATAGAGTCTTATATAGTGTGACCGATGGGGTGTCATCCTTTCTAGGAGGTATGTAGTCACGAGTAAACCTTGGCTACGATGAGGATAAGCCAAGGTTTTCCTGAATCTCTGGTTTGGCTACTGGAGATCTACTATGACTCTTCCTTGGTATTGTTGTTGCTACTCCTGTGGCTCTTGGTGGCACCATTTCTGTAGTTAAGTAGTCTTTGATAGGTTTTGTAGCTATGTATATCGTTCTAGCTCTGTGCTATTTTTTTTCACTGTAATTCTGAGTAACAATAGCCCGTGTTTCACAACCTTGGTTACTTTTATACCCTTTCGCCAATTGTGCATTGTTCTTCACGCCTTCCCTCCTGTCTCATCTTCCCGTAGCATGACAGGTGTTTGTGTTAATGGTGCTTTATTACCAAATCCATTATTGGATTTACGTCGTGTACTACCCCTCTATCATGCTTATCGATGACGTTTTTCTTTTATTCCCTGTCATTATGATGGATTTAAGACTTGGATCTATGGTGGATTTATTCTTTGTTATAATGATTGTTTTATGACTTTCCCTTATCCACCTGTAACTATCATTTCCTCCCTTTTTGTACCTTCAATGGTCTTGTCATGTGGGATGGTGCAATTACTACTGTATAGTTTATCGCTTTCATGTCGAGTCTCCTTGGTTGGTGCAGTTTCACCTCGCTACGTGGTTCCCATTGTCATTCTTTATGCGTGTGTTTTTTTTTTTCTTACGCGGTTCCTCCTATTGTGCAGATTGTCAACCCTCTTGATAGAGTTTTAGTTGACTGTCGTTCACCCTTACTTTCAATGCTTCTTTTTTAAGTGTTTCCAACTGTGAAAAACCTACCTTTTTCACCTCCTTGATCACATATGGTCCTGACCAGTGCATACAGATCAACTTTTCTTGGTGTTGCATAAATTTACTATCATATAGTAGTACCAAGTCACCTACTTGGAATTTTTTCAACTTAATGTGTCTATCATGCCATGATTTTTCCTTTTCCTTTTGATCCTACTGGTGAAATCCTGTGATAAATCTATCCTCCTCAAGTTGTACTAGTTGTGATAAGAGTTCCTGTATTGCATTTGAATACAAAATATCTGTGATAGTTGTGACGTGCAAGCTCTGTACAATAAACTCCATCGACATTACTGCCTCCTTCCCATATACCAACTTAAAAGGTGTTTTCCCTATCAATTTATTGTTGGTTGTCTTGTATTCCCATAGTATAGCAGGGACTCTTAAGTCCGAGTCATCTCTTCCTATGTTGCAGATTTTTGTTAATGCATTCTTTAGGAATTTGTTGAATGCTTCCACTGTGCCATTGGCCTACGGGTGGTACGACGTACTCTTATGATGGTGTATTTGGAATTATTCAGTCAAAGATGTTATGGTATTGTTGATGAAGTGCGTGCCTTGATCACTCATCAATGTTCTTGGACACCCAAATCGAGTTACTATGTTCTTGAACAAAAAGTGCGCAGCAGTTTCTGCGTTGCAATCTGTAACTGGCACGACTTCTTCCCATCGAGTCAGATATTTTGTTGTTGTAATGATGTACCTAGCCCCTGATCTTATTGTTGGTGGGTTGATTGGTCCAATGAATTCTATGGACCACTTATCAAAAACCTATAATTTAACTTGTGGATTCAATGGAATATTATCCCTTCTGGAGGGATTTCTGACCCTTTGACAAACATCACATGTCTGATAGTATTCCTTTTTGTTCCTGTGTAGTGTAGGCCAGCATAGTCCTATGCATAATATCTTCTTCACAATAGCTTTACCCGCATAATGTCCTCCTTCTATCCCATTGTGTGATTCTACCAATATAATTGGTCTTTCGTTTTCGACCACATAGCGTCACAATATTCCATCTGCGCCCGGTTTATATAAGCTTCCTGCAATCAATTTCTAGTCTACAGCCTTCACTACCAACTGCTTTTTCTGCACAACCATCATGTCTGATGGGGCCATACATGTACTTAAGAACTATACAATGTCTATAAAATAATTGTCTACCATCTTAACTAAAAATAATTGTGCATCTGGAATGTTTTCATCTAGGTTTCCCACCCCTTCTCTCGAGATTATGTGTGACAAGGGATCTAGTTTTGCATTGAGTTTACCTGGTTTTACTACTACTTAGAAGTCATATTAAGGAGAAATAAGATCTATATGCAAATCCTTCCCCCCAACACTAGCTTGTTGACCAGATACCTCAGCGTAGAATGATTTGTGCACATCTTAAAGTGTGATCCTAGTAAGTAGTGTTTGAAATTTTGTAGCGCATAAACCATAGCCAATCCCTCATGTTCTGTTGTGGTATAGTTTTTTTCTGTTGTTGATAGTTTCCTTCTTACAAAAGAGATTCAGTGATCTATATCTCCTTCACTTGGATATGACAATATTGCACCTAATTCTATTGATGATGCATCCACATGCAAATGAAAGTCCTTGTTCCAGTCTGGGAAAATTAAGATCAACACAGTTACTAACTTTTGTTTTAGTGTGTCCAGTCCTTTGTGACAATCGTCATTCCACTAGAACTTCGCTTATTTTTTCAGTAATTTTTCAATTGGTGTTGTAATATTTGCATACCCTTTGATAAATTTCCTATAATACCCTATGTGACCCAATGTTGCATACAACTGTTCGACTAATGTGGGTGGTTGTAAGTCTAGAATAACTACAATCTTTGCAGGATCAACTAATAATGCTTGTTTTCATACCATGTGTCCCAATAATATTCTGAATGGTGCGCAAAAAATACACCTTTTAAAGTTTAAAGATATCTAATGTTGTATATACTTATCCAACATCAATCTTAGTAATTCAACATGATCACATAACAGGATAAATAGAGTCTCATCATCCAAGTAGACTTCGATAAACTTATGAATAAAATATCTAAACATTCCAACAACTACTCTTGAAAATACTGCAGGTGCGTTCTTTAACCCAAACAACATCACTATGTTTTGAAAAATTCCCCATTCCATCGGTAATGTACTCTTATGTCTATCTTCTTGTGCAATTCTTATCTGATGGTATCCTGAGAAACCATCTATGAATGAATAGGATTCTTTTCTGCCTACGTTTTGAAGTACTTCATCTATAAATGGCATTGGGAATGGATCGTGTAGGAATGCATCTTTCAATTTCCTCAAGTAGACAAATTCTTATACACCTTATTTTCTTATCCTTCAACACCATGGGGCTTATCCATTCTGATTCCTCAACTGGTTTGATGACTCTTTCTTTTAGCATGCAGTCTATTTCCTCCTTTACCTTTCCTTTATATCTTGGGTTCAATCTGTAGGGTCTCTGATTTAATGGTTTAGGGCCTGTTTTTAGTGGGATTTTCATCTTCCCTAGCTCTCCCGCTATCCCTTTCATCTATGAGAATGTAGTTGGGAATAGGTCTTGGTATTCGTGCAGTAGGTTGACTATTTTTTCTATGATTTCCTCATCCGAGTAATCTCCTATCTGTGCAAACTTAGGTCTTTTCTCTCTCCCAATATTGACTTTCATGTCTTGACTAGTTGAGCGTATGTTGTGGATTCCAGCTCTGGGCCCTCTAATGTTCGTTCCCCCCTCTATTTCCGGTACTTGGATACTGTGGGGATCTTCGTCATCCTGATCCTCTTGTGTCACATTTTAACATTCCAATAACATGTGAACCATCATAGAGGAATTGTCTATGCTACGTACAAATATTACTTATGTTGATTCTTCTTCGGTGAATATTTTTTGTTTAATCACCTATAACATTTTACTTATTAGGGTCGATTTGTTCTAAAAGTTAAATGTTACCTGGAACCTCTGAGTTATGTAATCCTAGTCTGTTGTGTCTCTGTGCATCTCCAGTTCTAGGTACCAATTCTTTGGGATGGTGTCAAGGGTATGTATGAACCTGTGTGTCCATTCTTTCCTTGGTACTGAATTCCATGATTTTTCACACTACGCAATGTGATCTATTGGGTTTCCTTACCCGATACACGTCTGTGTCATGTCTCCCACATGAGTATTGAATCTCACTTGTATTAGTCTTCTACACTGTTGCCAATCTTCTATGTTATCTTTGTGTATCGCTCACATCTGTCTAGGGTGGCCTTCAATACAATGTCTAGTGCTAGTAGCTTCTATTAATCCAATACACGTGCTTCAAATGTCTATACAAATGTTTTTATATTTGTCAACCTGTCATACTTAGGTGGGTTGCATAGTTTGATTCCAATCCAACGTACTGATTTTTTTATGCATGCACATCATCGTGTTGATACTTCATGCATTCTCTACTACCAATTTTCCAGACCTACTTCTGAGTTTGATGTACACGAACTGATGCTTCTCCAACTCAACGCACCGTCTGCGGTGGGGTTAACATAGTCATCCATCCTCGCAGCCGTGTTTTACAAGTTGTCAATTTCATATCCCTTCACTGGTTCTATGTACCTCCTTCCTTTATTTGGGTCTAATGGCGTAGTAACTTTCAGTTATCCTACTTCAAATATCATCTCTCTCCTTTTCAGATTGATAATGGCTTGGTTATATGATCTAGATTATTTTCAGCATGAAATGAGAGTAGAGATATAATAAATAAATGTACAAATATATCTCAGATATCCAATAATATAACAGAAATACATCAGAGATGCAACCATAAACACATAGATACAGTAATAAACAATTTCTATTAATTAGCGAAATGTACAAAACTGTAGAAATACAAAGTGAAAGACTCGCTAGAATGGTGGTACCTTATCTCTGAGAAAAGATGCGATGGATACTCACACTCACAAGAAGATGAACATTACAATGAGGCTCCAAAGGAGTTTTTATCATAAATAAAATCCATAACCCTAACCTTGGAATATGAAAAGGCAACAATTTTGTGGACCCCCATTTTGTGTATCAACTTCTGGGGGACGTAACTTTGGCATATGATCTTCGTTTGGGGTGCACGATAGCTCGTTGGTAAGGTATCATAGTGGAGATTCATTTTTGGGTCTCAATAATATAATTTTTCTAGCATTGAGGTGGTCTATCCCGAAAAAATTCATTTATGCCTTCAAAATTGCCCCGAAAGTTTAGGAACCGAAAAACTGCTAAAAAGAGTAAGTTTCCAGAAAACTATTTTGAGCCAGTTGGAATAGGTTGGTGGCCACCAATATAAAACTAGATAATTATAGAAGTCCCATTATAGTCTCATTAACATTGGGTATGTTTTTTTTTTCATCCACAATCTCGATAACTTCAAAATCTGCGACACTGTGCACTCCATCTATATTCACAAGTATTCTTGTTAATATTCCAATAGATACTATTTTGTACTGGTTTTCTAATATCAATAGAATGGGAGACTAGAATAACTTGGGTTTCTCCATCATTTCCCATGTCTTCTTAGGTAACACATTCACATTGGATCCCAAGTCTAAGATCACATTGTCTATGTCGTATTCTCCAATCTGCTCACTGAACCTGAACTCTCCATTGGTTCTTTTCTTGCACATTAGTTGGTTCACTACTTTTTTTTCAGTAGGGACTTCCTTTCCTTGTGTGCAGTGATCAATCATAAATCATAATGTATGCAATCCCTTTTCATATTTGACCAGCTCTAGCAAAATCTTCAAAAAATTTCCTAAGGTACTTACCTTCTCCAATGATCCTTTGGTAATGGTATGGTCATCAGTGGGAGGCCTATATACCATATGTGGTGCAAAATATGTTGACACTTCCCACTCTTGTCATAATAGTTCCTCCCTCATCCTTTTATAGGTCTCTTTTTCATCTTGTCGATCAAATGTTGGCATGGATACTGTTGATTTCTTTACCCATTTCTCAACCTATTTCCTTACATTGGTTGCATCTGTCCCTATTTTGGTTCCTCTTCACGTAACGACTTCTATTTTGGGTCCTTCATCTCGTATATCAGAGGATATATTTTTAATGTTTGGGTTTTGGTTTTGATTACATTTGGCCTGCCACTTTACCATCAATTGTGGACAGTCCTCTATCGCATGTTCTAACACCCGAGAGTAAGTGCATGTTGTGCAGGGGTTTTGAGAATCCCATGCTAGGTGTCCTAGTTGGTTACAGTTATATCATATTATGGGGCCTCTTCCTCCTCTCCCGAAGTTTTATCTACCTCTACCCCTACCTAATTATCTTTGGTTTCCTTAATTAAATACTCTTTGATTATTATATTTCCCTCCCCCTTTTTTCATATCATTCTCCTTCTGAATATTATACATATCTGATGTGTGCTCCCTCATCAGATCAAATGCATGACAATCCTTGTCTTTATGTCCCACTGATTTGCAAAAGATACAGAATATGCTTCTTGGGGTACTTTGATATTTCTGTAATAACTGACATTCATGGGGGTTATGTCCCCATTTATTTTATATTTCACAGTATCCTCCTCCTGGTAGTGGGTTTGGTGGTCCAACTACTAAGTATTGTGAAAAGGATGGACATTCATCTTTATGGGGACCTTCAGTCCTACACTTGGTGCACCATACTTTTTCCCGTTTCTCTTTCCCCTTCATGATTTCTTCCAACTGAATTGTTAATGTAGCTAGTTGGTTTTGTATTTGTGCCATTCCACTGTTGTCTCTGATTGGAGAGGCTTCCAACTTCACAAAAATATCCAATGCCTCAAACTGCAACGTAACCTTTTTTTGTATTAAAGGATTATGAATGTGAGGTAGAAAGACCAAAATAAGCCACTCTCTATTTTGTTGATCAGGTATTTGGAATGATAATCTACCCATCACATCTTTGAATATCTAATCAAACTCCCATACTGAATCAGTCTATACTTGCTGTATCTCCTTGATCTCGGTAATGTACTGCAACTTAGACTTTGGTTTATTGAATTCTTTTAATAATTCTTATGTGATCTCCTCTAATGTCCTTGTTTGACCTAGTGGTGTGGTACTCTGAAGCTTCATGTACCAAAATAGCGCGTGTCCTCTCAAGGTTTTTTCCAATTGCGCAATATTTTCACCATCATCATGGAAATTCTTTGCAGTCCAAATGGTTTAACATACGAACATATGATGTTCTGGGTATTCTGATCCAATTCCTTTTAACTCTGATAATCTTAGTGTGTTATCTACTCCTGCCATGTTCCTGTGTGTAGGACCTCTTCCTGGTGATACTGGTTGATTTTGATCAATTTTATTGCTGCTATTCCTCTGGTTACTATTGTGCTGACTTCCTCTATTGAATACAAGTGTTCTGGAGAGGTCTTCGAATGTTGTCTCAAGTTTAGGTGATGCACACGAGGTTGTGATTTCGACCTATGAATCATCTCAGGAAGGACCTATTGGTTCTTCTATAATTGGACTGAACTATATATCTTATTCTTCTCCCTATCTATTGTACTTATATGATACATATATATGTGCAGTGTTTCATCTATTCATTTCATTTCTCTCTCTCTTCACCCATAGTTCTCAACTTCTTGTACCTTCTCCCACTGTGCAGAACTCCAAATTTTCCTTCTCCTTCTTATATCCCTTCCTCTTTCTCCTGCCTTCTCAGTATTCCATTCCTTTGTCATTTTTCCTACCCTTAGATCATCTCTTGGTCAACAACCCCAGTCCCCCTATGTGTGAAAAATTATTTAGCCATCTGACTCCATCGTCATCACTTCCTTATCACATAGCAACATTATTATCCAAGTAGTTAATGAATTTATGAATCTTCCTCGCAAGCCTTTAAAGAAGTCTCTTTCTGTGACACTATATGGTTGGGTACAGTTTATGGAAAATTCTGTTATGTAGCCTCCCAATATACTATCCAACCAAAATTCAAGTGTGCAGGACATCCTGTTGTCTACTGAGTCCACTTGTCCCACTAGTTTGGGAGTCTAGTTCTTTGGCACAACTGGTTTGTGTCTACCAGTCTTTTCCATAAATCTTTCTAGCCATTCTGCTAAAAGGTTTGGGAATTCACCGAAAAATATCTCATGAAAGTTTGTGTACACATACCTTTGCATCCATTGTTTGTTCTTTAGATGAGGGTTTTTATACTCCTTCCAGGAAAATTCTTTCTCTTTTTGTTCCAGCCATTTGGTTATCTCCTTCCTCATTTGTCTCCAGAAAATTCCCTCAATTCCATATTCTGGGTCTCGACAACAAAACCATTTGTTGGAATGCACACATGTATGTTCAAGACCCTGAGTTCAAGTTACTTAGTCCATCAAAACCCTACAGACACTGTCCCTTTTGACATCACCTGCATGCAGGAAAAGTCTCACCTGATGTATATTTATGGGAACTACAAGAACCAAAATTCTGCAGCGGTGAGGGAAATATTGGAAACCCACTCTATCATATCTACAAGATCCTCTCATGCACTAGACCCTTGTTACCCTGAACTTGTTACTTAGTTATATATGCACATATACCCATATTTATGCTATTTAGTGGTTAAACATGCATTCATGGTCACTTTGCACTACTATATCATCATCAACATTAAATATAAACACATAAACAACTTTAAAGATAAACATACATTCACATTACAGACATGAATTAACATCCAAAAGCACAATTCCATGCAGGTTTATCATGGTTCAGCCCACTCTAGGCTACATCCACCAAAGATCGACTTATTTATTATATTTGAGTGTCTTGGTTGCACTCTGTGCTATAATGGGTTTTTAACATATAATTCTCCTAACATTTGTAGCTTCTTTAAAATCTTCTTCACTATGAAACTCTCATTATCTCTATCTATAACTATCTCTCTTCTACTTCCTCTGACTCGCTATACCCTTTACATATTTATACGTTATGATTAGGTCCTTTTGACACCTCATTGTGAGTTGGATACAACTCAAGCTCGACTGGAGACAACTCATTATGAGTTGGATACAACTCATGCTAGACTGGTTTTGCTGAATTTTTCACTAGCTATTCTTGCATATTGCCCATATTCTCCTATTTCCTCTCTCTTCTTTCTTGATCTTCTTGATATTCTTGATCTTATTTATCTTCTTCTTCCTTTTCCCTTCCTGCACCTTTTCCCTATACCTCGTCTCTTCTCTATGTTCCATCCCCAAAACTTCCTTCCCAATGAAAACCAAAAAAATGCCATATAATCACTGCCCAACAACAAAATCCAACATATATAAGCCTCATGAAGACGATACTGAATAAAACCAGTGCTCTATCCATATAATTTCGTTAGAAGTTCTATGAGTGATCATATATAGTTTGTCTAAAATTCAGAAATGTGATCATAACATGGGCATGCTAATAATTCCCCTCCCAAAAAAAACCTATTGAGCGATCCAAGAAAAAGGAGATCCCAAATGAAACTATAAATGCGAGATCCACTGATAACCAAGACAAGTAAAAAGTAGCTACAAAGAAGAGCCTGAAGATCCATGGAAATCAATGAAAGGATACTAATGTGAAGCATCTTTAAGTTTTGAAATCACACACTTCCCATAATCTAGTTGAAGGCTTTCCTTAGAGAGTGCATCGATGATGCATTCTGTGTTACTCTCCCTGTAAACATTCTAAAGAGAGGAGTCAAAAGTGGCCATGATCCTGAAAACTTCATCAAGTAATTGGAGCAACATAATATTGTGACATTTCTGTGATTTTCTAGCCTAGTTTATGACAAGCATTGAATCACCAAAAATCAAACTCGAGAAGGAAATTTACTCCTTTCTCCCCTGCAAAGAGCAGTAAGGAAATTTAATCCTTTCTCCCCTGCAAAGAGAAGTAACGGAATTTACTCCTTTATCCCCCCTAATCCATAATAGTTTCCTTCAAGATTTTTACAAAGGATACTAATGTGTTTCCTATACCTCCGATATTTTGACAAAGGATACTAATGTGTTTCCTATACCTTCCAAGATCTCAGGTTCCCATAACTCCCTTGGCAAGAAGTATATCCTAATCCAAATTGGAGCCTCTATGAAGTTTTCTTTCTCTGGGGAAATTTTTTCTGTCCATAATAGAATGTGGAGGCATACTGAGTTAAAGAAGTAGGGCCCTTCTTGAGACACCTTGTCTCGCTTTCCCGGTTTCGTGAAAACTATTGTGAAGAATCCTTTTGACCCAAGTTGAAGGTTTATTTTCCCCTTTACCGTCCATCTTTCCTTTATTCAAAGTTGGAGGGATTTTTTGGAGGGATATATCCCCATAAATTTGGCGATTAGGGTGTGGTCTCGCATCCATATGATGTAATTCCCTATCCCAGTTGAGGTTACCTTTTACGTGGGATTCTCCATAGTCTTAAGTAAGCATCCATTTTGAAGCTTCTTTTTCAAATTTTGCAGGTTTGTTTCCTTCTCTTCCTTTCCCTGATTTGACGGGTTTGTCTCCTTATTGCAGGTTTTTGTTTTCCCTTTGTAGATACCACCCATCTTGACATCCTCGCCCCTACTTTTGGGGTTGCATTTGACTACATCTTTGAATGAATTTTGGGTTTCCTCTATCAACCCTTCCCTCGAGGCTTCCCTATACTGGGATCTGACATCCTGGGAGACAAAACCTCCTTGCTGCGAGTCCTAATCTTCCATTTCCCCCTACCGGGGAGCTACAAAGCTCCTTCTTCCCCTACTAGTGCGCGTGAAACCCTAGACTCACCATTTGTTTCCATCATTCATCAGTTGTCCGTCCAAAGCAAAAGTATGTCCCATTGTTTTATGGCATATATATATATATATATATATATATATATATATATATATATATATATATATATATATATATATATATATATATAAGATGAAGTTATTTAAAATATGTTGTATATGTTGAGGTATTTCATGTTTAGATCTAAAATTATATAAATATTCAAGAAAAGAGAATAACATTAATATATTTTATTTTTATTTTTAATTGAATTAATTTAGTAAGAATGAATGGATGTACAAGTGTTGAATAATATTTATGAAAGGTTTTACTGTCATTCAATTTTATCACAATTTTTAAGGGAGAATAAATTATTAAAAAATGGTTGTTTAAAGTTAATATGATGATGATGACGATGCTGGTGATTAACATCCATTGAGACAAAATAGGTCTATCAGATCTTAAGAGGGTGAGGGATTACTTGCAATTTTTTATAATTTTGTTTATGTATTAAAAAATCATTAAGAGAAGCTTTCCAAGATCACCATAGTTTTGTTAAGTTAAAAGGTTAGGAAGGTTGGTAGTGTGACAAATATTTTGAAATTGAGACATAGGATGAAAAATTTAACAGAAAGTGATTTTAATCTTCAACCCTGTTAGTGTCACAAAGGTGACACACTCTTTCATCCCATGGTGTTTTGGGAATTGAACAATGCCCAGTTTCACTATGTAGCTAATGAGAATTTGTTCTTAACTTAACAATGTTTATTTTTTTCTTTACACTTGTCATAAAAGAGAGATAATTTAAATATTAATAATTATTATGTCGTAATAATAATATATATTATGGGGTAAAAATTTATAATTAAAAAAGATTCATTTAAATATTGATCATTATAATGATGTTTTTTTAATGTAAGATTGGTTTAAATTTTTTAAATTATTTATTTCTAGGTGAGTTTAGATTCATAATAAAAATTTTAAATTTAGTTTCGTTATTTAATTTAGGATATCATGAACTAAATTGTAATTACAAGAATGAATACAATTATCTTAAATCCATTTTTAGTTTCGTATATTAAGCATCAAAAGAGATAAAAAATAATTAAGACATGAATCTCTTGGTGCTTAAGAAAGTCAATATTTTATATATCATTTTTATTTATAAATAGAATGATATATGAATTTTTTTTCCACATTAAATTTTATGAAGCACCTAGAGGGATCAAATTTCTTAAGGTGTAATTTTTTTATCATTTAATTTCATATCAAGTATTAATTATTTCATATTAAATGATAATAAAAAAAACTTACATGTTAAGAAATTTGATCCCTCTCGGTGCTTGATAGATCCAGGTTTAAGATGGATCTACACTGGTTTAATATTTTAGATGTTATCATGTACATACATACATACATAGTTATTTACTATTTATTTATTTTTGTGTTGTTGTCACTTAATGTTATGTACGTTATGTATGTGGCACCATCTCCCCAATGTTGGGCTATAGAGCACCTCGGTACTCTTGGTGCGATAAGGATTGAAGGGGAGATGAAAGGGATCATCCTTCTTCTATATGATTATGATGTCAAATTATCTTATATTAGAGTTAGGGTGTACATATGAATTTTCTTTGGTCTCTTTTATCTTAGGGAAGTTGTTGTAGTGGAGAATTGGAAGCCAAAGGAAGCCTTGAATTGGAAAATCTCATGGAGAATTGGAAAATCTCATGCTTGGGTTTAGAAGTCATTTGCAAACACACATTAAGAATATAATGTATGTTTTACTTTTTAAATAACAAAACTAACTTCATTAAATTTGGACTAATTTTAGTCGAATCCCCTTCATAGATATGCCGAAATTGGGGTTTTTAAAATGTAAAATCTAGTTCTAAATGTGGAAATATCAGTTTCCAAAACTACAAAATTGGATTTAGAAGGTATGAAATTAGAGTTTAAACATGCGATATTGGATTCCAAAAATGAAAATATCCAATCCAATTTTGTAATTTTTAAATTGGATAGTGGCACATTCAGAATCATATTTTGCACTTTAGAAACCCTAATTTTGCACTTAATTTGCAATCACATTTAATCTATATCATTCAAATCTTTTGAAATGGATCATACATCATCCACAAGTATTAGTCATTCATGTCTTCATAAATATATGTCTTTGTAATAATATAGATGTTTTGATCACTGCATAAATTATTTTCCTTGTAGTCACTTACAAGAGTTGCGTTTCTATATTCATAAATACCATTAACTAAAATGTTCCAAACATTGGTCCATAAACTGTTTAATATTGGGAACAATTTTATAATTGAATTTGTCATTATTTGTTTTTCATAAATTGGAGTGTAATTTTGAAAAAAATGTATATTTCAATGCAATACAAGATCTAACATTTAATACATAAAATTCATATCTATTGGATTTCTATAATTGGAGTTTCAGATCAAGAATTGTAATTTTTTCGTTAATTATTTTTTTAAGACATTGTTACGCACATTAAATATTAGAAAAAAGTACTAGCATTATTTAAAATAATTCAACATTTTTTAAAATAGATATAACATCATTCACACCATTCAAGTGTAGAAGGAATTTCCACAATCGGTATAACAAGTATGTGTCATTCAGAATGTCACAATTATAACCTTTTGTAGTTACATGGTTCTCTTCATCATTACAAATATACTTTTTTTTTCTAGTTGTCTACAATCACCATTTTTTTAGCATCATAAACACCCTTAAATATATCTCAAAATTCATTTAAAGGTTTGATATATACATGTGGATTCCCAACACCAACATGTCCCTTTCTATGTATCATTGCGCTTGTATAATCTTATGTTACAATGACTTTAAATTGCTCTATTTTCAATCTTGTTCTCTCAAATAACAATGGAAAAAACTCATTCACTTTTTTACATTGCACATATGTCGATAAACCAACTTTGAAAATACTAAAGAACTATTCAAATATTTCTTTAACCCCTGGGCATATAGAATAAATAGCTATAATTGTATGCATGTCTGGATTTGTTGTTAATGATTAATTTGTAATGATATCTATTAATTGCATGTAGAAAGACTCCATTCATATTAAATATAATTAATGGTTTATTTAATAAATCTCTTATATCTATAAGGAGTCCTAAGAAACAAAAGAGGCATCTAAACTTACCACATCCCTTAAGTTTCAAATTATAGCTATGAATATGCTTTTCATGAGAGACAAATGACATATCAAATGGCATGGGTTATTTAATCTTGGAGCACCACATTAAAGTTTTATAACCTTCGTGGTACCTTGACACACTTGGTATTTAATGTTGGATCAGTCTCATCAACTGAACTTGGACTTGTGATTTTTTGTAGGTGGGATAATGTATTTGGATTTAGGTATGAAAATTGGGGAGTCTATGTGGATTATTTCCCCATGGTTTCATTCTCTATTTTGTCCCTACTTGAATTGGGGATTTTCCTCTAGTATTGAGATAGGTTCTAGTTCATTTCCATGGGATTCTATTTCACTTAGCTGGTTCTGGATTGTGGCTTAGTGGTTCCCACAACGGTCTCTTTGAATATGCATGCATTTGATATTCATATATTTCTAGGGAGACATGAAGATTTTATTATAGATAATAGGAATTTGATGTTCTCTATCACTAGTAGGATGAATTATTAGGAAGAAAATAGAAACAATGAATATGCCTTCATCATTGAAACCTCTCATATTCAAAAGAGGAAAATATAATCCCTTCAAGTTGAGTGTGTTTCTCTTCGAAAAATGGTTGTGATTCTGGTCATAAGTCCCACTTAAACTACTTCAAATGCCAGAACGTATATTGGGTCAACAATTGAGGAGGCCAACAAAGATGAAACTCTACAACATAGTAGGATGTTGTGGAAATGATGGGTGTAGACCAGAAATTTCAATCCATCTTTAAGAACTCGGAGGAAACTTACATCCATCATGCCTTTATCTAGTTCTAGTGTTTAATGTTTTGAAAATTTCATTTAATTTTAGGTTTTCTTTATAGAATTTATAACAACAATATATTTTCAAAATCCGTTGTGAAGGATTGTTATGTTTCTTTAGATAGTAAGTGATCTATATTTATGAGCGGAACGAAATGAAAGACATATCTATAACATTAGCATAGATATACAGAGAACAATAACAAAGATACAATGAAACTTAACTTCTATTCAATAAAGAAATTTGTTGAAACTATAAAATGCAAAATGAAACAACCTTGCTTGAATGGTGGTAGCTAATATATGAGAAGAGATGTGGTAGCTACGTACATTCATCTGAAAACATTACAATGATGCCTCAAGAAATATTTATCATCAAGAAGAAATTAGAAAACCCTAGACATCCAAAAACCTAACCCTTCTTAGAAAAACAGGATCGCAGAGAAATAAAATAAAAACGAATGCGGAAATAAAACTCAGAAGATACACAATACAATAGAGACATAGATATGCGTGGTTCACCCAATGTGGGCTACATCCACCAGAGAAATTGTTAGGTCCTTCCTTTTAATTATCCAACAAATGAAGGGATACAACCTACAATACACGCATTGTAACTTCCTCTTCTTTCTCTCACAATATCCTCTCACAGAATATAATATTTGCAATGATACATAGCCACAATACATTTCCATAATAAAAGAGGGTTTCCTTCTAGGGAAAAAAAACCTAACATAACTTTTACCGTCAGATCCGTGACCTTATAATGAATGGTCCAGATTTACTATGAAATTACAATATACATTTACAAGGAAATTTTTCCTTCAGGGACCCACTTGCTCCCGGACCCTGCAGGTGGGAAAGCCCCCCCTGAAACCCCCATGCCTGGAGGGGTGTATAGTATTCATGGGGTATAAACATGGATGAAAACAAATACCTATGAAACAAAAATATAATCAGGCTCCACAATCAACAATCTCCCACTTGGAGACTAATCACAACAACTCCACTATTGTTGTACTTGCTAGATTATACTCCACCTTGGACCTGTAAAATTTCCCATCTTCACCTTCATGCTTGAATACCAACTAAAACTAATCAGGAACTCAATTTCTCCCTGGTTACTCCCTTTTTTAACATGTATGCAAGATTATCGCTAGTGTGTATCTTTTCCAACTTCAAATGTCCATCTTCCAAGACAGATCATATGAAAGGGTACCTGAGATGTATATCCTTAGTATTTGAATGGAAGGTTTAGTTATTTTCAAGATGAATGGAACTCTCGCTGTCACAATACAACTTGTTATTCTCTTTCTTCTTTCCCAATTCCTCCATAAACCTCTGTAACCAAATCATCTCTTTACTAGCCTCTGTGGAAACAATATACTATGCATTTTTTGTTGAAAGTGAAACAACCTTTTTTAGTTTTGAAATCCAACTTACTGTTGTTCCACCTACAATAAAAACTTACCCTGTGGTTCTCCTCCTGCTATATTTATCACCTGGAATATCTAAATCAACATATCCCTATAGAGAAATGTATGAACCTATAAAACATAAGGCATGAGTAGAAGTACCTTTCAAATACCTGAGAATCCACTTTACTTCCTCCCAATGTTCTTTACCTGGATTTTTCATATACCTACTCATAATTCCCACTGCATGTGCAATATCTGGTCTTTTGCAAACCATCACATACATCAAGCTGCCAATTGTTGATGAATAAGGGACCCTGGAAATGTATTATATCTCCTCTTGTGTCTTGGGACACATTTCTTTGGTTAATTTGAAATGGCTGACCAAAGGTGTACTAACTAGTTTTGCATTCTGCATTTTAAACCTCTCGAACACCTTCTCTATGTAATCACCCTGAGACAATGTCAATTTGTGATTTTTCCTGTCTTTTGTTAATCTCATACCACGGATTTTCGTTGTAGCACCCAAATCCTTCATTGCAAATGAATTAGATAATTTATTCTTGAGAACATTTATATCTTGCATATTAGACCCTGCAACAAGCATGTCATCTACGTACAATAGCAAGATAATATAGCTTCCATTTTCTAGATTTTAAAATAAACATAGTGATTAGAATGACATCTACTATAACCTTGTTCTACCATAAACCTGTCAAACTTCAAATACCACTGCCTTGGATATTTATTTAGGCTATACAAGCTCTTCTTCAACCTTCATACCAAATTTTCCTTCCCTTTGACCTCATGCCACTATGGCTACTGCATATAAATCTCTTCCTCCAAATCCCCATGGAGAAAATATGTTTTTACATATAACTTATCAAGATGTAAATATTCTAGTGCCACAAGAATTAAAATAGTCCTAATTGAATTCATCTTAACAACAAAAGAAAACATTTCATCAAAATCCATAACTTTCGTTTGTGCAAACCCCTTTACAACAAGTCTAGCCTTGTGCTTCTTTTTTCCTCCATATTCTTCCTTCAACTTGTAAACCCATTTATTCTACATTGCTCTTTTTCCTGTAGGAAACTGAACCAAGTCCCAAGGCTGGTTATTTACCAGGGAATCCATTTCCTCTTTCATGCCTTGCTCTCACTTCTTTTTATTATCTACCTACATTGCCTCTTCATAACATTTTGGTTCACCAGAATCAATCAACAATAAATAATACAATGAATGAGAGTATCGTTCATGGGGTCTACTTAACCTGGTAAATATTATAACAACACTTGCAGGAGTTTTAGGTACCTGCTTCTCTTGTTGTTGTACATTTTAATTTTCTGGTACCTTTGGAATTACTTTTCTAGTGATCTCATCAAGCACTGTGTATTCAGGTTTTTCTTTTTCTTGTTTATTTCCCTACAACTAATATTTGTACATGACCTTCTCATTGAATATGACATCTCTACTCCTAATGATTTTGTGATTTTCATAATCCCATAGGCAATAAACAAAATCATTAACACCGCATCCAATAAAGGTACACTTCTTGGATTTTTCCTCAAGATTTGTTCTATTTTCTTTATCAATATGGACAAATGCATCACAACCGAAAGTCTTCAAAAAATAATAGTTTACCTTTTTACATGTCCATGCCTCCTCTGGAATTCAACCATCCAAAGATATTGAAGGTCCTCAGTTTATTAATTAAACAACAATATCTACAACATCTTCCCATAATTGTAAGGGAAAACCAACATATAATCTCATATTCCTTGCACTCTCCATGATTGTCCTATTCATCCTTTTTGACACACCATTTTCTTGTAGTGTTCTTGAAACTATCTTCTCTCTATGAATCCCATGGTATGAATAGTAATCATCAAACTCCTTATTGCAATATTCACCTCTATTATCGGATATGAGACACTTCAAACTTTTTCATGTCTCATTCTCAACCAAATATTTCCATTTCTTAAAAGTATGAAAAACATTAGATTTTTGTCGAATGCAATAAACCCAAATTTTTCTAGTTGCATCATTAATAAAAGTAACATAATAACGGGAGCCACCAAGTGATGATACCTGAGTAGGTCCCCATAAATATGTATGCACAAGCTATAACCTTTCACTCTACTTTTCTTTTCTGACTCTAAGTAATTTGACTCTCTTATGTTTTCCATAAACACAATGCTCATAAAAATCCAAATCAATTTGTTTAAGATCTAGAAACAAATTTCTTTTGTGAAGTATCTGCATCCCCTTCTCACTCATGTGTCCAGGCCTATGATGCCACAGTGTTGTATCCACTCATTTATAATCTAAAGAGATAGAAGAATCAATATTACAACTACATAAATACAATGTACCTACCTTCTCTCATTTTTCTATCACCATTGATCCTTTGGTGACCTTCTATTATCGCTCTGTAAATTCCCAGAGGTTGTTGGAAAGGTAGAAGAAATTTATCAAAGGTAACTTTATCCAACCACTTCGAAACTGGGATCTAGCCCTGCCAGTTTCAGAGAGGGATCTCTCTGTAAGATTTAACTTTGTTTCAGGTTTTAGATTTTAGGCTAGTTAAATAAATAGACTGTGTTGTTTGTTTTATAAAAATCGTTGAAATATGGCTTACGCATCCATTGGGCTATGGGGCCAGTTTTATAAAGTTTGAGATCAAAGAACAGATTTCATAAGTTCTTTTCACATGGCAGGATGATGCAATTGTTGGATTCTTTATGATTAAAATGATGAATAGCAGAAAAGATGAGATAGTCAATTATAACAAAGAAGAATTCAATAATTTCTTTATCATAACATTGGAAGACAAACATTTAGATCTTTAAAAGCCATAAATAGAGTATACAAAGATAAATTCTACAACTATAACTTCTTTTAAATGATCAGATATATAAAACATAAATGATTACGAAGATAGGAAAACATTCAACGAAGAGGAGTAAACATCACCAACAATAAACATGCAAGAATCCTGTGAAACATCCTTTTTATTACTGGAAAATCTCTCGAGAAAGATTACAGTGCTTACAGCTTACTTGGGCATAAAGATCAACCCTTAGTACTTCGAAATTTGAAGTATATATAGAAAATATTACAATCAATCCTGTCATTAATGATCAGGATGTGGCAAAATCTTGTGCTAACTAACTAGATAACATAATAGAAAATTGTAGGAACTGCTTATGATCTGTCAAATTCTCCATGTTGTTTTTGGGGAAGATGGTTGGCGAATCATCAACCTGAATTTGACTGTTATGCATGCTGACGTGTACATCCACCTCATATTCTACTTAATCAATTCACATAGTTCTTCCCATCTTGGATGATTGGGAATGGTGACTTTGAATAGCCTGCGATAGATTTCATCCATCTCTGTATATTTGGAAAAAGTCAGCTTGATGATAAAAATGTACTTGATTTCATGTTGGATATTGAGATCCAACAATAGAGTCTCTAAAAACTCTTTACCTATTATGCTACCCTGTATCCCTGAAAACTTGGAGCTTTCCTTTGCCACCGTGGTGATTGTTTTCTTATAGTCGGACAGAGTCATCAGTTTGTCATTTAAAACCAACAAACCGAGAAGGCCTTTCTTCTGCAAAGCATCAATCTTGCTGAAGAATCTCTAAACTCTGATATCCATGTTTTGGGATTTCTCCTCCGATTGCAACATTAGTCCTCTTTGGTTCAAAACCCTCTTGACCTCGAGGATAGTCTCTATTCTATCCTCAATCTTCAGGTTTTCCAAATCTTCTTTAGTTTTCGAATTAAGAAACCTGATGATTTCATTTGCTTCTGTGGGAATTTCTCCCAACTCTCCCTTGATCCTGTCGATGGCCTACTTGCTCTTTAACACCAATTCGTGTTGTTCAAACATGATTTGCACCATGGGCCAAATTTGATTTATGGATTTTGAGATATCCATCCAAATGTTCTCTTTGGCTTCTGCTAGTGTTTTTCCCACAACTGTATGCTTCTGCACCTATTGAATCTCCTGCTTCAGTTTTTCTGATGTGTGTCTCTGTGTATTGTAACTGGCTTGGAAAGAACATTTTATCTTCTCAAGATGCTCTATCTCCTGTTCCAATATTTTGATTTCCGTTCCTTGTAAATTCATCTTCTCCATTGATTTTGCTAAAGCTTCAGATGTCCCTGGCATTATCACTAGGGAAGCTGATGAAAGTTCTGTAGTGGTGGTGGTTGATGCTGTCACTTTGCTAACTCCTATGAGGGGAACTACACTCAATGGGATGACCTCCATTTGCTCTGCCTGTTCCTTCTTCTTTACTAACCTTTATAGCTCTGCTTCCATCTCTTTGATTTGTGCATTTTGCTCCATGATAAATTTTAGCATCTCCTCTTTTTGACCATCTATCTCTACCATGTCTTTGGTTTGTGAGTCTTCAGTAGCTGACAGTTTTAATTGATTTCTCAAAGAGACTATGCCAGCGTTCTTTTTCTTCAGTATTTCTTCAGCTACTTTTACGTTTGAGGGGTTATACCCAATTTTAAGGACCAACTCTTCCAAAGACTTGATCCTGTTATCTTTTTCAAAAGATGACACCTTTTCCAACTTTAGCTGAGTCTGAACATTGTTTAGAGAAACCTATAATTTTGCAGCAGTTGTGGAAGCATGAGCCAATGTTGAGAAAACCATTTCTCCAGTCTGTCTATGAAAATCCATCTAATTAGCTCGATGTACTTGCTTGGAATCAAACTCAAGTATTGACCTTTTGTAATCAGTGATTTCCTTTGGATGAGGCACCTATGCCTGCAAAAACACCATGTGCATTCTCCCTTTTTCTATATCAAAAGTAGATAGAAATCTATGTTGTGTTGTTTATGTTTGTTTCCATAACTAAGCATAGGTGTGACTTGTCAGCATCTCGTTCTTCTTCTTAATTAAATCATACTTTTCAAAAATAATCAGTTTTGCAGATCCTGGTGGAGGCTGGGTGATCATAGTGGTATCAGTATGCTTCTTTGAGGAAGAAGTATACATCATCTAAAGGCTACTTGAGAAAGGTGATGAATTCTCTCCCTCGACAACTGTGGTGGATTGGGTCTCTTCCTCTCTAGACCTGTCAGTAGTGTGAGTGGTTTTAGGCCTTTTCTTGTACACCTGGAAATCCTCTGCTGACACTTGAGTGACTGAAGGAGAGACATCCTTTCTGGGTCTTTTCTCCTTGGGTATCTATGGTGTAGTGGTTTGTGAAATCATGGCTGGAGGATATTGTTGTTTAGTGCCTTCCAGAGTGTTCACCTCCCACTCTGTTTGGTTCATAAATTTCTTGATCTCTGGTTTGGGTGCATAAACATATGGGGAACTTTTATTCTTCAATATCATCTATGTAATAATCCTACATGGATCATAGTGCCAAAGGAAACTAATGCCAAACTTCATTTCATTTAGTAACTTGTCTGCCTCTTCCCCGAGAGCTCGACTATTGCAGATAAAGGATCATATCTTCCCTTTAATTCTCAACTGTTGCTTCTTCTTCAAAGCTACAAAATGTATCTCATTTGAATTGATCATTTTCCTGATGTATTCCAAGGAAAATATCCTAACAGGAACATATCTGGGAAGTTTATAAGGAGCCAACCCACATCCATAAATTCTGATTTCCATGTTATTATGATACAGATTCCAGTCTCCAGTCTTGGCGATGTCCGAGAGGTCTAAAATTATTTGGATCTTCTCATTTATCCTCGACTCTTATCTAACATTGAGAATTCTTAACACTGGGTGGTAAAACTTCTCAATAAATTGCTTGAAATTAAACTCTGTGGAGTTTCTTTTGAGTAATGAGGTCCAAGAGATGGCAAGTTGTGGTTTGTCGTCCTGGTCCATTTTTTGCATGGGGAATAAGAACTTATCTTCTTGAAAGAACACAAACATGTAAGCCAGTATTGAATAATATTGGAACATGCCCTCTATGGGAAATTTGAAAGGCTTCTCATGCATGTTCTTGGCTAGAAAACTGTTGTAGTCGAACTGGGTGGTGGATTTTTCTTCGACAGAGAAAATGGATAGGAAACCTAAGATGGGCTCGTCCACCATTAGTCAGAAAAATAACCGAGCAGAAAACATAACGAATAAATGAGTTGGTTACCTTTTTCTAAAAACATGGATGAATGGTAAGGGGGATTTTTCTTGGGGAATTGGGCATCCTGTGGGAGGAAAAGATAAAGAATCTATGCTCTCTAGGGAAAAGACAGATTCTAGTACATTTCAGTTAGAACTCCAATGGTGAAAGGAGAGGGGGATTCAGCTCTGGATATTTGCATCATCTGATCAATGGCCTTGGGTGTGTTAGTGAAAAGGGTTTCTCCAGACGATGAAACAATGGCTCTTTGATCGGGAAGGTAATGGGCCTGGCACTTGAGGGCGAACTCGGGAAAATGGTGAATTTGAGGAAAAAGATACAGTGGGAGATTGGACTCCCAGAGTCCAATCTCGTCACTTTGGTCCAGGAAGGTGTCCCTAAACCATGAATGCAATTTGGAAAAATCAAATTTTCACATGGTCTCTGAGATCAGGTGGTCTTTGTCATCTAGCGGGGTCCAGTCGATATTTACAGGAGGCGGGAGGAATAGATTTTCCTTGACCTTTGATCTCTTAGATTTTGGTGCCATCAATTCAAATGGTACTTGCAAACTGAAACAAAAACGTTAGTGGGTAATTGGATTTATCTTGGTTAATGGCTTAAAATGGCAGGGGGGAAAAAGCTTCTGGTATGCGAGAAAAGTGAACAATGCGATAATGGTAGAGATGCGATTAAATTTGGGCGAACGGGTATCCATTGGGCATAGGGGACAGGTCAACAAGCTAATGGATATGTTATCCTATATTAAATGGCCAACATATCACTTGAGGTGTGAGGTGAAAAGTAAAGGACGAGTGACGGGTGTGCTAGGATGACGTGGAGGGCGGTGACTAGAGGATAGGAGAATGGGAAATGACATGTGACAGGTGAATGGAGGGGAATACACTGACAGAGTAATGAGACAAGACTTATAAAAGGAGGTAGTGGAGTTTGACATCACGAGACGACGATATAGTGGAGAATGATGTCATGAGGCCGTGGTGGTATAGAAATGTTGGTATGGCAGTATGTCAGATGGGGGGGGTAGGTAGTAAATGGTTTAGAGAGAGGGGGGTCCAATGTAACCGATTTGCACCACGTTAGGATGGGTCCCGTTGAGAAAACCACCCATATCAGACCCCCCCCCACTATTAAAGGTAGAAAGGTCGGGGAGGGGTTGGAATCTCTTGTCGACCGTAGATTTGAGCACTATTTGCTCAGCCGTTGATCTTAGCGCACACTTTAATCATGGGGCACGCAACATATTATTTTTCATAAACTTAGGATAACATGTATATTGTGGGTTTTTAGCGCTATTTCCTCTCATTTTGATCACCAAGGGGTTAGAAAACATTATTCACATATCAAAACCAAGAATCTCGACCATCATTAGGCTTGTTTTATTGAAATAAAACCAACTAACCTATGTTCTATCCTACTTATTTACCACATTTATCCCATATTAAACTATTGGGCTAAGAAATTATTCTATCCTGGGGCTATTTGATCAAGTTTAGACATTTTTATCAAATTTATTCACTAACTAACCTATCTACTTGGCTAAGATTAAACGGTTTAGCCAAGCCTTATTCACTAACCCTATCAACATCAATTCAAAAAGGCTTGACCATGGTTAGACTGTGTGGATTAAGCTATTATTATTGCATGGGGTTTTCATCCTTTTATTTTATACCCTCTTTTATTCTTTTTCTTATTTTTCCTCATTTTTTCTTTTNNNCATTTGTAGAATGAAACATTATTTGCAACCCAAAAACAATAAAGGGATAAAATTTCAGCCACCAGTGGATCCTATGAATCATAGGGTTATAACAGTGGCTCCACCTAGGGATGGTACTCTCCTTGTGACGTGCCAAGAATCTTGCTTCCTGATGTCCTGAAAGATTTTCTCCAGAGCTTCTTCTGTTATTTGATTTATTTTATTTTGAAAATTTTGGTAACATTGTCCAGTGGCTTAGGGCCTTCTCTGTGGGCTTCAATCATCTGATCAACGTCACCCACTCATAAACTGCAAGTAAAATAAATGGTTTGTACAATGGAAATGGGTGGCTAGGGCCTTTATTGGGGTGGTGAATAATGCTTCAACATCCTGCCATTCACAGGTCCGCCTGGCAGGTTTGTCCCATCATTGTTCTTGAGTAGAAAAGCATTATTTCCTCTGAATGCATGAATAATGTAAGGGCCCTTCCACAAGCTATTGAATTTTCCATGATTACCCTTATCTTCATTCCTATAATCCCACTTCAGTACCATGTCACCTAACTCAAAATCATCTTCTTTAGTTCTTCTGTCAAAAATCTTTTTGATGTTTTCCTGGATGACCTGAGTTTTGTTGTATACTTCTTCCTTGGACTGTTGCAAATGGATCATCTGATTTATTCTCCTTTGGGAATCATTTGGTTCAACTTGCATCTCTTGCAATAGTTTCATGACAGGGACCCCCAAAGAGGTAGGAAAAACTACTTCGATTCCATAAACCAACTGGTATGGAGACATACCAATTGATCTCTTAGTGGTCAGTTTGTTAGCCCAAAGTGCAAAAACCAGCTTGTTATGCCAGGACTTCTTATTTTCTTGCAAAGTCTTCTTAATGATATTCACCAGAGTTTTATTGGAGGATTCATCTAGTCCATTTCCCCGAGGGTAATAAGATGTGGAGTGTCCTAAAGTAATGTGATACTAGCTACAAAAATCTATGAGCTTTTTGGATCGGAAGAATGATGCATTGTCAGTTATGATTTTTCTAGGACATCCAAAACGAGACAAAATATTATTTTCCATAAATTTAATGATGACAGAGTCAGTGGCTTGCCTGCATGGCACAACTTCAATCCACTTTGTGAAGTATTCTGTGGCAGTGAGAATCCACCTATGTTGGCCCGAAGAAGGAGGGTATATCTCTATGATGAATTCCAAACCCCATTGCTAGAATGGAGCTTCAAATAAGATGGGTTTCATGGGAAAAGGCAGGAGCTTCTTTTTACCTTCGAAAACTTGGCATTTATGGCATGAGGTGACTTTTTGATGTACATCAATGAACAATGTGGGCTATAAAAACCTAGCTCTGAGGATCTTGTTAGCCGTAGTCTTCCAACTTAGATGTCCACCACATTCTCCTGCATGGAAATCCTGCAAAACCTTGTCATCTTTGTCTTTTAACAGGCAATTAATAAAAATACCTCCAGGGTCTTTCCAATAGAGGTTACCTTCTAGAATACAAAATTTCAATTCTTTTAACTTCAAAAACCTAGCTTTAGTTTTAGCTAGACCAGGGGGAGCCTGTAAATTATGCAGGACAAATATGAGGTTTGCGTACCATGGAGAGTTTAGGAATACATCTTTCACACTTGGATTCACCTGCTCTCCCTGCTCATCTACTGTAGCCAATAAATTAATATCTAAAGCATGAAAATTAGATTAAACCATCAACTTTTCTAGACCTTGACCTTTGATCAGTTTAGTAGGTTTAATCTCTATATCATATTCCAGAATAACAACAATCCACTTTCCTCTCCTACCATATGGATTATCCCGGGTTAGAATATCCTTTACCACTGCATTTGGAACATAAGCAATTGTGTGGGAATGGAGAATATAGACTCTAAAATAATTTATGTCTTTCACCAGAGCAAAAGATTGTTTCTCCATTATTTTATAATTCAACGCAACATATCTCAAGGATTTGCTGAAAAAGGCTATGGGCTATTCATACCCTTCGCTATTTTTTTGCAATAGTGCTGCAATGATGGTATGTTCAGATGAAAAAGAGAAAAAGTAAAAGTCTTTGGTGTAGTCTGGACTAATCAAAACTGGAGCCTGTGTGAGTGTTCCATCTTATTTTCATGTCTTTTTTCAACATATTTGTGATGTTCCTGAGAAGCTCGGCCAGATTGGGTATGAATCTTCTCAGGAAGTTTATTTTTCCAATGAATGATTACAACTCTTTAATGTTCCTAGGGTGTTCCAATTTCTAGATGGCTTCTATTCTGCTGGGATCTATTTTAATTTCGTCCTTAGAGATTATGTGTCCCAATAACTTGCCTTCCTCTAACCCGAAAAGGCTTTTTTTGGGATTCAAATAAATCCCAATTTTTTTGCACTTTTCAAACACACGTTTGAGATGCTGTAAATGTTCCTCGTCATATTTGGAGTAAACTGTCACATCGTCCAGATAAATGACTATAAAACTACCAAGCTCGTCCACAAAAGAAATGTCCATTTCTCTTTGGAAAGTGGCACCAACGTTCATCAAACCAAAGGGCATCTTCACATACATGAAGGTTCCCCAGGGTGTGGTAAAGGTTGTTTTTTCATGATCATATGGGTGAACAAGAACCTGGTTATAGCCTGAGAAACCATATAGTAAGGAGATTCTGTTGGCCCCAACTACCTTTTGTAATATGTGGTCCATTTTATCAAAGGGTAATTGTCTTTGACGGAGGCCTTGTTCAGATTTCTGAAATCTATGCAAAGTATGATTTCGCCAGTCTTCTTTCTAGTTAGAACCATATTAGAAACCCATTTGGAAAATCTGAAGGGAAATATGACTTTGGCATCATACATATTTTAATCCCTTTTTCTATCAGGGGAAATAACTTGGGATTGATTCTCCTAAGTTTCTGTCTAAAAGGTTTGTGTTCTTCTTTTATCGAGATCCTATGCTATATGATACTTGTGTCGTAATATTTTAAATCCTCATAACCCTAATAAAACACATCTATATATTCTTTAAACAATTCAATATATTTGTGTTTCTTCTCAGGGGGTAAATATTTAGAAAGTTTTATCATCTTGGGATTCTCCTTTGTTCCCATGTTACATTCTTCGACCTCCTTACCACTAGCTTCAATTTTGGGTTTTTTCACTACATCGTTAAAATCAAACAAGTCTTCTAACGGAACTAAACCTCTAGGTAACACATTGTTTTTTAAATGCAAAATATTAGAATCTGCTTCATTTTCATTCAATTCATATGAATCTACTTTATTCACACTACCATTTTCAAAAACAGATTTATTCACATTATCATCATCTTTCTCTAAATCTATATTTTTACTTTCGAAATCATTCTTACACTGTAGGAAGTTATCAATTTGATCGTCATTCCCAAATACCTGCCAGTGTCTGATAATGTCAGGAACGGTTGGTCAACACTTCACCTCCACTGTGTATTTGTGAGTGGGACGGAAAGGAATTTTACATGTAGCTGCTGATGTAGCCAACCCAACTGCGAGTATGTTTTGTCCCCTGGGCATTACCTGGAAGTCGATTTCAGTAAAACATTGAAGGGAATCTAAAAAAATGTTCTTGTAAGCTCTAAGTCTAGGATGTTTAGCTTCATACTCACCTTTAATTTGCTTGATAATCAATTCATAATCACCCCTTACCATAATCTGTTTGGCACCAACCTTCTTCAGTAATTTTAGGCTGAGCATCAAAGATTCGTACTCAGCTATGTTGTTAGTGCATTGGAAATTCAGTTTGTAAGAATGACTCTCTGAATATCTTGATTTGTGATTATGCAACCAACCTCTAGATCCAGCTCCCTCCTTTCTCACAGCTCCATAAAAATCCATGCTCCAAAAGTCTACTGGCAGTTCCTCACTTTCCACAGTTTCAATATTTCTTACCTCGATGATTGCTTTATCTTCCTCCAGATTAGGTGTATCCTCTTCCAACTAAGGGATTTTTTCTTCCAAGTCACCATCATTGTAAATAATGAAAGAATCCAGATCAGAGTGTGTAAAGTATAGTGGGTAATTGTGTGGATTTTCCTGACTGCTGACCATATACTTCATCAGGGTTTCTCTATACAGTCTTCTCCGTTGTCCAAATACTGGGATGGTGGCATAGGACATGTCTAGCTGCAAGGTTCCTTTCATCTTAGCTCCCTAGGATCTTGATAGTAACATACCATACTTTGGGGGGATATCTGCAACCACAACATCCATAACCATTCTTTTTGCTGGGATTTGAACCAAAGTGATGCATAAATATTTAATCAACCCTATGCATCTAACCTTGCTAGTGTCAAAAGAATGCATATCCTTGTAGGGTATGGTGACCTCAAGTCCCAACTTCTCCATCATAGATTTGGGCATCAGGTTATGAGAGGCACCTAAATCCATCATAGCATTATGTAAAATCAAATCGTGGATATTCAGGATGATGTAGAAAGGGGGAACGACACCAGTATCAGTTTGACCATCAACTTCAAGGCCAAACAAGAGCTCAGGTTGATCATCAATAAGATTTATCGTGTCCAAATGATTTTCTGATTTGACATTCAAGTCCTTTGTACCTATCTTTTTTTCGATGCTCAATGCTTTAATCACTTGCGACTTGTAGACGTTCTTACTCATCATCTCAGAAAGGGGAATGGGAATCTTCAATTTGGCTAATTCCCCTTCAAGGCAGAAAGCAGCGGAAGCTTTGCTTAGGCTCTGCATTTCTAATTTTTCTACCATAGTCTTCTGGGCATAAGTACTTGGTTGAATAGTTGAGGAAACCTCGGTCTGATTTGACCTTTGTAAAATTGAAGGGTTTCCTTTAGTAGGAAATTCGACATTATTTCTCTCAGGGACTTTCTTGGGCTAAGTTTCTGAGGTTTTCTTGGTCTCGACTATTTTCTTTGTTTCAAAAACCTTCTTTTGAAGGTTGTCACTAGTATTCTTTCTTCTCAGGTTTCACTGCCTGTAAACCTCCATTATGTCATTTTCAAAGGCCTACTGTTCTGTTTCCTTTGCTACCTCATTTACCTCTATTTGTGAAAGGAGGAACAACTCYTGCTCTCCCTGAGTTATAAAAATGGAGTTATCATCATGAAATCCCATGAGGTTTATATGAGTATCATCCAATTATTTGATTATATCCTCACCTTCATCAGTGTAATTTTCCTGAAGGGGTGGTTAGATCTGYTGATCAAGACCCCTCTGTTCTCTTTGATCCCTAGGATCTCTCTTCTTGATTTGGGTGGGATTTCTTCTGAAGTTCAGATTCCTAATCTGAGGAGCAGCTTGGTTTTCCCTGGGTGGATTTATGTCGGCTATAGTAAGTCTCTTCATCATCCTCTCCATAGATTTGGCTAAGGAATCCAATTTGGAATCTGAAGAGGAAGTGGAAGGATCCTCTTTAATCGCAACCCTCCTTTTTGTTCTCTGCCTGGCTCTTCTGGCTATCATATTTGATTCCACACTAACGACACTTTTCTGCATGTCTTCCAGAGTAGCAGAATTTATTTCCCTTAGCTGATATGACATGTCGACATCAAATCCATCGGGGAATTTTATTAATGCCAAACCTTGAGGTGGTTTGATATCAACTGGAATTGCATTGTACATATTTTTGAAATGAGTGCAATAATCCTGCACTGTCTCTCCTTGGTTCCTTCTGATATTCTCATATTCTGACAAGATCTAGAGAGGATTTTTCTTTACCTCCCATCTTTCAAGAAAAAATTGATGAAAAGAAACAATGTCAGCTATGGAAGCATCATGTAAGGTTTTGAACCACTTTTTGACTTTTCCAGTCAGACTCTGTGCAAATAGTCTCATCTTCACATCAGCCTCATTAACTTCCTGGAAATCAAAATAATCATTCATTTTGTCAACATGTTGTCATGCATTCAGAGGACTGGCACCATCAAACTGAGGAAGTCTGGTTTGATAGTCCTAGGACATGGGATGTAAAGGAGTGACTAATACAAATGGAGCATATCTTGCTTCCATGAATGGTGGAGGAGTCTGGACAACAACCTGTGTGATTGGAGGGGAGGTGACAGAGGCTGTGGAAGATGAAGGGCTGGGAGGAACGGAGTGAGCTGGTTTAGGCTTAGCAGAAGCTGCAACAATAGTCAAGGAAAAAATTTCAACTGACTGTTGGAAGTGAGCTTTGTCTAAGGCTTGATCAAGATTTTCTACTAGGTCTTCTAACTTGTCAAATTCCTGAAGAAATATTTGATCAACGTCTGCCCTAGGAGATAATATTTTAGGGGTCCTAGGAGGTAGAATGGTTAGATCTAAGATTGTTTCACTTACAAAACTGTCGGATTTTGTTCTGAAGAGGCTTTGTTCAAAAGATATGTCAAACTCGAGATCCATAAGGGAAAACAACTTCTCTATGAGAGAAGGGGACCGATGAAGAGGACTATGATTCCCAGAACCCTCTACAACATTTTTCTTTCTAAGTAATTTTTTGGGATTGTTGATTACTATTGCAGGTTCTGGATCTGGATAAGATCTAGTGAAAACTCTTTTAGGAGCCATAATTTTTAATTTTTAGAAATTTTCAACTAATTATATACAAACTTTAACAACCTTTGAACATTATCTCTTTATAATTTTAGATTTTACGATTAGTTCAGAAATAAAGTTTTCTTAGTCTAGGGAAAAGAAATTGTGGGGTGGAAAGTTTGTTCAGATCCCCAGTATGGTCACCACTATGTTATTGCTCTATAAATTCCCAGAGGTTGTTGGAAAGGTAGAAGAAATTTATCAGAGGTAACTTTATCCAACCACTTCGAAACTGGGATCTAGCCTTGGCAGTTTCAGAGAGGGATCTCTCTATAAGATTTAACTTTGTTTCAGGTTTTGTATTTTAGGCTAGTTAAATAAATAGAATGTGTTGTTTGTTTTATAAGAATGGCTGAAATATCGCTTACACATCCATTGGGCTATGGGGTCTGTTTTATAAATTTTGAGATCAAAGAACATATTTCATAAGGTATTTTCACAGGGAAGGATGATGCAACTATTGGATTCTTTATGATTAAAATGATGAATAGAAAAAAAGATGAGATAGTCAATTATAACAAAGAAGCATTCAAGAAGTTATTTATCATAACATCGGAAGACAAACACTTAGATCTTTAAAATCCAGAAATAAAGTATACAAAGATAAATTCTACAACTATAACTTCTTTTAAATGATCAGATATAGAAAACATAAATTATTATGAAGATAGGAAAACATTCAACGAAGAGGAGTAAACATCACCAACAATAAACACGCAGGAATGCAGTGAAATGTCCTTTTTATTACTAGTAAATCTCTCGAGAAAGATTACAGTGCCTACAGCTTGCTTGGGCATAAATATCAACCCTCGGTACTTCAAAATTTTAAGTATATATAGAAAAGATTACAATCGATCCTGTTATTAATGATCAGGACGTGGAAAAATCTCGTTCTAACTAACTAGATAACAAAATACAAAATTGCAGGAACTGCTTATGATCTGTCGAATTATCCATGCCGATTTTGGGGAAGATGGTTGGCAAATCATCAACCCGACATTAACTGTTCTGCATGATGGCATGTACGTCCACCTCATATTCTACTCAATCAATTCACATAGTTCTTCCCATCTCTGTTGATCGGGAATGGTGACTTTCAGTAGCCTGCGGTAGATTTCATCCATCTCTGTATATTTGGAAAAAGTTGGCTTGATGATAAAAATGTACTTGATTTCATGTTGGATACTGAGATCCAACTGTAGAGTCTCTAAAAACGTTTTACCTGTTATGATACCCTGTATCCCTAAAAACTTGGAGTTGTCCTTTGCCACCGTGGTGATTTGTTTCTTGTAGTTGGACAAAGTCATCAGTTTGTCATTTAAAACCAACAAACCAAGAAGGCCTTTCTTCTGCAAAGCATCAATCTTGCTGAAGAATCTATGAACTATGATATCCATGTTCTAGAATTTCTCCTCTAATTGCAACATCAGTCCTCTTTTGGTCAAAACCCTCTTGACCTTGAGGATAGTCTCTGTTCTATCCTCAATCTTCAGGTTTTCCATCTCTTCTTTAGTTTTCGAATTAAGAAACCTGATGATTTCATTTTCTTCTGTGGGAATTTCTCCCAACTCTCCCTTCATCCTGTCGATGGCATGCTTGCTCCTTAACACCAATTCGTGTTGTTCAAACATGATTTTCACCATGGGCTAGATTTCATTTATAGATTTTAAGATATCCATCCAAATGTTCTATTTGGCTTATGCCAGTGTTTTGCCCACAACTGTCTGCTTCTGCACCTATTGAATCTCCTGCTTCAATTTTTCTGATGTGTGTCTCTCTGTATTGTAACTGGCTTGGAAAGAAGCTTTTAACTTCTGGAGATTCTCTATCTCTTGTTCCAATCTTTTGATTTCTGTTCCTTGTAAAGTCATCTTCTCCATTGATGTTGCTAAATCTTAAGATGTCCCTGGAACTTTCACTGGGGTAGTTGATGAAAGCTATGCAGTGGTGGTGGATGATGATGTCATGGTGCTAACTCGTGTGAGGGGAACTGCAATCAATGGGATGACCTCCATGGGCTCTTCCTATTCCTTCTCCTTTACTAACCTTTCCAGCTCTACTTCCATCTCTTTGATCTGTGCATTCTACTCCATGATTAATTTTAGCATCTCCTCTTTTTGACCCTCCGTCTCTGTCATCTCTTTGGTTTGTGAGTCTTTAGTAGCTGACAGTTTTAATTTCTTTCTCAAAGAGGCTATGTCAATGTTTTTTTTCTTTAGTAGTTCTTCACTTACTTTCACGCTTGAGGGGTTATACCCAATTTTAAGTACCAACTCTTCCAAAGACTTGATCCTGTCATATTTTGCAAAATATGACACCTTTTCTAGCGTTAGTTGAGTCTGAACATTGTTCAGAGAAACCTGTAATTTTGCAGCAGTTGTGGAAGCATGGGCTAATGTTGAGAAAACCATTTCTCCAGTCTGTCTATGAAAATCCATCTGATCAGCTGGATGTACTTTCTTGGAATCAACATCAAGTGTTGACCTTTTGTAATTAGTGATTTCCTTTGGATGAGGCACCTGTGCCTATAAAACCGTCATGTTCATTCTCCCTTTTTCTGTATCAAAAGCAGATAACAATCTATGTTGTGTTGTTGATGTCTGTTTCCAGAATTGAGCATAGGTGTGACCTGTCAACATCTCGTTATTCTTCTTGAATAAATCATACTTTTCAAAAATACTTAGTTTTGCAGATCCTGGTGGAGGCTGGGTGATCATAGTGGTATCAGTGTGCTTTATTGAGGAAGAAGTAGACATCATCTGAAGGTTTCTTGAGAAAGGTGATGAATTCTCTCCCTCGACTATTGTGTTGGATTGGGTCTCTTCCTCTCCAGACCTGTCAATAGTGTGAGTGGTTTTAGGCCTTTTCTTGTACACCTAGAAATCCTCTGCTGATACTTTAGTGACTGAAGGCGAGACATCCTTTCTGGGTCTTTTCTCCTTGGGCATCTATGGTGTACTGCTTTGTGAAATCATGGTTGGAGGAGATTGTTGTTCAATGTCTTCCAGAGTGTTCACCTCCCACTCTGTTTGGTTCATAAATTTCTCGATCTCTAGTTTGGGTGCATGAACATATGGGGAACTTTTATTCTTCGATCTCATATCTACAATAATCCCACAGGGATCATAGTGCCAAAGGAAACTAATTCCAAACTTCATTTCCTTTAGTAACTTGTCTACCTCTTCCTTGACAGATTGACTGTTGCAGATAAAGGATCCTATATGCCCTTTAATTATCAATTGTTATTTCTTCTTCAAAGCCAGAAAATGTATGTCATATGAATTGATCATTTTCCTGATGTATTCAAGGGAAAATATCCTAACAGGAACATATCTGGGAAGTTTATGAGGAGCCATCTCACATCCATAAATTCTGATTTCCATGTGATTCTGATACAGATACCAGTCTCCAGTCTTGGCAAGGTCCGAGAGGTGTAAAATTCTTTGGATCTCCTCATTTATCCTAGGCTCTTGTCTACCACTGAGAATGCTTACCATTGGGTGGTAAAAATGCTCAATAAATTGCTTGAAATTAAACTTTGTGGAGTTTCTTCTGAGTAATGAGGTCCAAGAGGTGATAGGTTGTGGTTTGTTGTCCTGGTTCATTTTCTGCATGGGGAATAAGAACTTATTTTCTTGAAAGAACATGAACATGTAAGCCAATATTGAAGAATACCAGAACAGGGCCTCTGTGGGAAATTTGAAAAGCTGCTCATGCATTTTCTCATCTAGAAAACTATTGTAGTCAAATTGGGTGGTGGCTTTTTATTTGGCAGAGAAAATGGATAGGAAACCCAAGATGGGATTGTCCATCCATTTGTTGAAAAAATAACCGAGCAGACAACATAACGATGAAATGACTTGGTTACCTTTTTCTGAAAACACAGATGAATGGTAAGGGGGATTTTTCTTGGGGAATTGGACATCCTGTGGGAGGAAAAGCTCAAAAATATGTGCTCTCTGGGGAAAAGACAAACGCTGGTACATTTCAGTTAGAACTCCAATGGTGAAAGGAGAGGGGGATTTGGCTCTGGATATTTGCATCATCTGATCAATGGCCTCCGGTGTGATAGTGAAAAGGGTTTCTCCAGACGATGAAATAATGGCTCTTTGATCGAGAAGGTCATGGACTTGGCACTTGAGGGTGAAATCGAGAAAATGGTGAATTTGGGGAAAAAGATACATTGGGAGATTGGACTCCCAGAGTCCAATCTCATCACTTTGGTCCAGGAAGGTGTCCCTAAACCATGAATGCAATTCGACAAAATTGAATTCGCACCTGGTCTCTGAGATCAGGTAGTCTTTGTCAGCTAGCGGGATCCGGTTGAGATCGACAGGAGGCAGGAGGAATGGATTTTCCTCAACCTCTAATATCTTATATTTTGGTGCCATCAATTCAACTGGTACTTGCAAACTGAAAAAAAAAATTAGTGGGTGATTGGCTTTATCTCGGTTACTGGCTGAAAATGGATGGGGGGAAAAAGATTCTGGTATGCGGGAAAATTGAACAGTGCGATAATGGCAGAGACGGGATTAAATTTGGGTGAAAGGGTATCCGTTGGGCACGGGGGACAGGTCAACAAGCTAACAAATATGTTAACCTGTATTAAATGGCCAACGGATCACTTGAGGTACGAGGTGGCAAGTAAAGGATGGGTGACGGGTGTGACAGGATGACGTGGAGGGTGGTGACTATAGGATACGCGAATGGGAAATGACAAGTGACAGGTGAATGGAGGTGAATATGCTATTAGAGTAATGAGACGAGACTTATAAAAGGAGGTAGTGGAGTGTGACATCACAATACGGCAGGAGAGTGGAGAATGATGTCATGAGGTGGTGGTGGTATAGAAATGTTGGTATGGCAGTATGTCGAAGTGGGGGTAGGCAGTAAATGGTTTAGAGTGAGAGGGGTCCGACGTAACGGATTTGCACCACGTTAGGATGGGGCCCGTTGGGAAAACTGTCGATATCGGAGCCCCCCCCATTAAAGGTAGAACGGTCGGGGGTTACAGAATCTCTTGTCGACCTTAGATCTGAGCGTTGTTTTCTTAGCCATTGATCTCAACGCACACTTTAATCATGGGGTGCGCAACATATTATTTTGTAGAAACTTAGGATAGCATGTATTTTGTGGGTTTTTAGCGTTATTTCCTCTCATTTTTATCACCAAGGGGTTAGAAAAAATTATTCACATATCAAAACCAAGAATCTTGACCATCATTAGGCTTGTTTTATTGAAATAAAACCAACTAACCTATGTTCTATCCTACTTACCTACCACATTTATCCCAGATTAAACTATTGGGCTAAGAAATTATTCTATCCTGGGGCTATTTGATCAAGTTTATACATTTTGATAAAATTTATTCACTAACTAACCTATCTACTTGGATAAGATTAAATGGTTTAGCCAAGCCTTATTCACTAACCCTATCAACATCAATTCAAAAAGGCTTGACCATGGTTAGACTGTGTGGATCAAGCTATTATTATTGCATGGGGTTTTCATTCTTTTCTTTTATACCCTCTTTTATTATTTTTCTTATTTCTCCTCACTTTTTCTTTTCTTTTCTTTTTCTTTTCTTTTATTTTCTTTGCAAATCATTTGCAGAATGAAACATTATTTGCAACCCAAAAATAGTAAAGGGATAAAATTTCAGTCACTAGTTGATCCTATGAATCATATGGTTATAACACCTTCCATGCCTTATCTGTAAATATAGATATGAAACCTTCACTTGCAAATTGCCCAGTTGAAATTAGATTTTTCCTTAGATCTGGAACATGTCTTACCTCTTTCAACAACCATTGGTTTCCATTCCTTTGATTTATTTTTACCTTTCCCATTCCAACAAGTTTTCATGGTGCATCATCACCCAAATGAATCTATCCAAAGTCACCTTTAACATAATATAGAGAATGTTTCCTATGGGGTGTGGCATGAAATGAAGCCCATGAATATACTACCCAAGATTCAGAAATATTATCTACAGAAAGAATCAAAGCATCATGTAACACATGACCTGTTACATTTACTTCCTGATCTTTCTCCTGTTGTCCATTTCTTTGTTTCTTTGGATCTCTCTAGTATTTCTTCAGATGTCCTATATTCCCACAATTCCAACACTCTATCTTTCCCAATTTAGATTTGGATCTTCCCTTCCTAGAATTCCTACAGTTCCCTGAGCCCTTTCCTCTATCCTTTTGTCTTACCCTGTTCTCCATGTTTAACACATTACCTGATGTCTAACCTATGATTTTTCATCGCATTTCCTCGCTAAGGATAACAGCAACAACATCATTAAATTTTAAAGTGTTTGAACCTGAGACAGAGTTACTTACAACCATGACCAAGTCGTTCCAAATTTCTAGAAATAAGCACAAGATTAGAAGAGCCCTGACCTTATAATCAAAGTCCACTTTTACAGAACTTAGCTGATTAGTAACCGTATTAAATTCATTTAAATGATTTGCAACAAACCCACCTTCTGACATCTTCATATTAAATAATCTCTTTGTTATAAATACCTTATTGGATGCCGACAATTTTTCATATGGTTTAGCCAATGCATCTATCAACTCTTTCATTATATTTTCTTTCGAAATATTGAAAACCACCGATGCTGCCAGGATCAACCGTATCATTCCTAGCGACTTTCTGTAAAGAACCTCCCATTCTTCTCCCTTCATGGTCATCGAATTCTTCGCTATTCCACCCAATGGTAGGAATATATCCTTCTGATGTAAATAGTCTTCCATATGCATCTTCCATAACTAGTATTTTTGGAAAAAAACCCTAACATAAATTCTACCGTAAGATCTGCGACCTTATAATGAACGGTCCAGATTTACTATGAAATTACAATTTACATTTACAAGGAATGTTTTCCTTCGGGGGATTCTCCCAAGAATCCCCTCTGGGGCCCTGCTTGCCCTCGGACCCTACAGGGGGGGGAAGGCCCCCCCTGTGTGGAGGGGTGTATAGTATTATGGGGTGTACAATATTCATGGGGTATAAACATAGCTGAAAACAAAGACCTGTGAAACAAGAAGATAATCAGTATCCACAACCAACCACACTAGGAGATGAAGCGCAAAAAGTCATGGGGGCTGCGATGGTGTAATTTGGTACATCGACTTCCCGGGGTTGTAACTTTTGAATACAATCTCTGTTTTCAGCGCATGATAGCCTATTATAAATTTATATCCAAGGACTACACATTTTATAGTCAAAATCTCACTTTGGGTATAGTGTGACTCTGGTGAGCCCAAAAACCCCTGTTTAGGGCCTCAAAATGGCCCCAGAAGTTTAGGACCCGAAAAGCTAGAAAGAAATTGCCAAGATGAAAAATGTATGTGAGACAGTTGAAAGAGGTAGTTGGCCACTGATATCCAACTAAATAAATCCCCCCCCCCATAGGAATCAATGGTCTCCATTGCATTAAGTTCCCCCATCAAATGAGGAAATTTCTTTTGAATTTGGCCTCAGGTGAGCCACTTGCCTTGGTGTAGGAGTTGCCCCGCTTTGACAATACGATAAAGATGAAGCTTTTGTTGGTGCATAACCTTGACCTATGTGTCCACGATTTGATCAGTGGATGCATGTTCCATGCATTTAGGGTTGAGGTCTGTCAGTGTCAACCTTTCTTCTATCTATGAGGAGTCCAATAATGGTGGAAAGTATGGTCTAAGGAGGTTCACATTAAACATTGGGTGCAAGCCAGCGAAGGGGGGAATGTTGAGCTCAAAATCATTTTCACCCACAACCTTGGTGATGGTGTAAGGTTCATATCGGAGTAGACGAATCTTCTGAGGGGGTCCTATAAGGCGTTCTTTATGAAAATGAAACCAAACTTTATCGCCCACCTCAAACTTGTGGGGCACCCGGTGTTGATCATGGCACTACTTGTACTTGGAATTGGACTTCTGCGAAATACCTTGAACCTATTGGTGGATGTGTTGAATTTGTTCAATTAACTAGTTGGCTTTGTCAACTTCATTTTGAGCATGGGACAATTCTTCTTATGTGGATGCAAGGGGTAGTGCAACATCCATGGGACCCAATGGTTGAAATCCCAACCCCACCTAAAAGGGTTTGTGGATGGTCAAGCTATGTATGCCTATGTTGTAACTATGTTGAACATAGGGAAGACTCCCATCCCATGTGTGTGGATGATTGGAATTGTAAATTCACAATATATGCACGATCATCCTATTGACGACCTCGGTTTGGATATCTGTTTGGAGGTGGAAGGCCATGGATTTGTTGATCTTGGTATCCATCGGTGACTAGAGGCTCAACCAAAATGTGCTAAGGAACTGACTCTCCCGATATGAGACGATGGTATGTGGTATCCAAAAATGTATCCACACTCATTCAAAAAAGAGAGTGGAAGTGGACTTCATGGTGATTCTCTTCTTGTAGGTGGCTAGAATTGCCATCTTGGAAAAATGATCAACAACCACGAAAACACAGTCATTTCCCTACTTGGTTGAATGAAGTCTCGACATGTAGTTGATCGATATGGATTCCTACGACCTGTAGGGAATAGGAATAAGGGTGTGCATGCCTTGTTTCTTAATGGTTGGTTTGGTAGTGGCATAGACCGTGCAGGACATGATATACTTGTTGACATATTGTGAAAGTTTCGACCAATAGAAATGTTGTTGCAACACTGCCAATGTATTTTCTACATTGAAGTGTCCTACCACCTGACTTTAGTGAGATTCCCAAATCGACTTCTCTCGCTTTCTTGATGTGACACAAAGATTGCCCAGATGGAACAACAACCCGTACTAAAGATGGAAATCAGTGACAATTGTGTTTGTGCCCAACATATGGTAGGTAGCGGCAAAGTCGAGATCACTCTCATAGAGTTGGGGCCATCTGGAGGTCTCTTGTCCATAGGAGTGTAGCACCATGGTTAGTGATGAAATTGGAGGACGACTGAGGTAGCCAATGACATGGTTGGTGATCCCTATCTTGTACTTGATGTTGAGATGGAACTCTTCCAAATATGTGGACCACTTCTGATGGTGGTCATTTTGCAATTTTCCTCGTGTCTGCATGAAATACAAAGGCTTATGATCAGTGTGGATCACTCAATCTTTCCCGATAATGTAATGCCTCCACTCATGGTAGTCTTGTGCAATGAAGTACATTTCTTTGTCGTAAGTGGGGTACTTACGGATGGTATCTGATAACATCTCACTATGATAGGCCATGAGATTTCTACGTTGAGTGAGATTTGTGCCCACAACATAGTTTGAAGCATCTGTCTCAATATCAAATGGCTGTTGCAGGTTGGGTAATGAGAACATTGGGGCTAAGCACAAGCATTGTTTCAAATCATCGAACACTTCCTGTTGCAATTGATCCTACATGATTTTTCCTTGCCACCACCCTTGGTCACATGGCGAAGAGCCCATGCAATGTGGGAGAATCCAAACATGAACCTGCGATAGAAATTGGCAAGGCCTAAGAAGCTCTGAAGCTCAATGAGTGTGGTCAGGGATGGCCAGTCAAAAATGACCTAGATCTTGGTTGGATCGACATGCACCCCATGCTCATGAGCAATGTAGCCTAGGTACTGGACCCTGTTCATGTCAAAGGATCATTTTTCCAAATTTTCATATATCTTGTGTTGCCACAGAGTGTGCAGAACCTATTGAATATGCTGCAAGTGTTCCACCCAAATCTTGTTGAAGATGAGGATGTCATCCAAATACAACACCACAAAATAATTAGTGAAAGGCTGCAAGATATTGTCCATAATCCTCATGAAATTTGTTGGGGGCATTTTTCAAGCCAAAGGGCATGACCAACCATTTGAAAAGACATTCTTTGGAATTGAAGGAAGTCTTCCATACATCGGTCTACTCTATTGGGACCCAGTGGTAGTCGGACTACAAATCAATATTACTGAAGTATTTCCCCCCCTTGAGCTAGTCAAGGAGGTATTCAATTCAGGAATTGGGTGCCCGTTCTTGACTGTGATTTTATTTAGGGCTCGGTAATCAATGCAACGTCACCAAATCCCATATTTATTTTTCACAAGCATGATTGGGCTTCCAAATGGTCATGAGATTGGTCATATGTACCTCGTTTCAAGAAGCTCTTGGATCTGGTGCTTGATTTCCTCATTTTATGATAGAGAGGAGTGATAGACTGGCCCACTGGATAGTGGTGCACCAAGGGTTAGATCGATTGAGTGCTTGACCTGATAGTGTAGAGGTACCCCAGTGGGTGAGGAAAATATGTCTTTTTATTCTTCCATGACCTTATCCACTTTGTTCTGCTACGTGGAGAGACTTGTCGCAGAGGCTATGGATGTGGTTGCAACCTTTTGCTCACTTTGAACACAAATCATGAAGAAGACAAACTTCCCAATTTGAGAGATGACCTTCCTGCATTGCTTGGCAGAGATCAAGTAACTGGCAGTAGGTGGGACTACCTAGGGTATCCTATACAATTTCATGTCTAAAGTAATAATAACACTATGAGGCCTAGACTCATATACATCATGACGTTTCCATAAATAAGGTTGGCCCAAAATAAAATCTCAATCTTCAAGGGGGGTGACATCACACAATACCTCATATTTGAAGGGCTTAAAGTTGTAGGGAACACAACACCATTGGCTGACGTGGAGATCGCTCCCTTTGGATTGCCATCCGATGGTGTACGAATGTGGGTGTGGTGTTGTCTATAGAGCCAATCACTTGATGAACTACACTGAGATGATGTTCTTTTGGCTACCTCTATCAATGATGAAGTGTAGCGGAGTACGCTTCTCCCACATCTATGAATGAAAGAGGCACTCACCTTTCTTTGGTTCATCAGGTTCACCAGGTTGGACCCTGGTGGTAGAAATGGTGGAACTAGGTTCTTATTCAATGATCCATCTTCCTTTCTATAGTTCTGACTCAGATTCAGAGCCCACATTTGATTTAGAGGATTTCATCTCGGCCACCAATGACCTCTTTGAGCGAAATTCAAAGATGTTATGCCAGGGGCTCTTATGGAACTCGCACCATTTCCCGATGTCTTTCTTTGTCTTCCCATTTTCCTTCTTTGTTTGCAGTTTAGAATGGTTATTCTGAGGTTGTATATGTTTGCTTTTCCCTTTTTCCTGTTGGTTGGGGCTGCCTTTTCCTTGCTTCTCTTGTGATGGTTTCGTAGGCCCAAACTGCCACACCTTTTGTTTAAGCTTCTACTTGATTTTGACACCATATTGATAGGCCTCGACCAAGGATGAGATGTCCAGAAACTCCATTTATTTCTATATATATCTATGTATACCACCATGGTAATTGAGCACTAGATGTCACTCAGAGTCTTTGGTACCCATCTTGGTGCGCAAATTATGGAAGACATTGGTAAACTATGGCATTTTTCGGCCCCTTTCCTCTCGCAGTGTCTTCCATCCTGTATATAAGTCATCATAACTTCCAACAGGTTAGTATTGTTCCTTAATAACATCCCTAAAAGAACCCCAAGTGGATGCGACTACAAAAAATGTAGATCCCTATGTTTCCTTTTCCCACATAAACTCTCCCACCAATATTTGACATGGGGGACAGCCTTAAGGAGCGCAAATGTAATCTTTTCTTTACCAAAAGTGTTATGGACAAAAAATAGCCTTCTAGAAGATTCAACCATTTGCTTAAATCATCTGCATCTATTTGAACTTCAAATATAGGAATATAAAAATTGATCTATACCTTGAAGGGGGAGGTGCCTCCGCTCGAGGAAGATGCGTTGCCTATTGGAAGTCATCGAAGGATTTGCACAAAATTATCCATCATCTCATTCCTATATCCCACGATGGATTCTTAGAGAAACTATTTAAAGGGATCTCTTTTCCCATCATCTCTCTTTTCTTCCCCCATGGGTGGTCGTTGGGTTCGATGAGGTCGATCTTGCAAAGGATCAACTGGTTTGAGTCCCAACTTCTTATAGCTTGACCTCATTGGGGACATGCATAGAGAAAAAAATGAAGAGAAGACCGCTCTGATACCACTTGTTGGCACTAGGCCGAAGTGGAAAGAAGGAAGATCGGGGGAAAGAAAGCATGCAGAAACTAAAGTAATAGCTGGAGAAAGAACAACACGTGCGCATGCAAGAAAGCCTGCACAAGGAAAGAGACAGCTGGAGGAAGAACAACTCGCGAGCATGGGAGGAAGACCTAACGTCAGTAGGATTAGGGTTTTGGTAATATGTTGTTAATGGATGAAGAGCCCGATAGATATAAATATAGATACACAGGTATCATATAGAGGTTCTCTTTTTTGTATTAGTTCGGGTTTTTTAATGTTAGTTTGGGTTTTGCATTATTCCATCATAGATATGTACGAGTTGATGCATTATGTAATACTATTATGAACCACATTTGTAAGATGTTGAGATAAGAACAAAGGAGAGAAGGAAGATCTGAGGATTAGATCACAAGCTAAGAAAGAAGAACCCTGGGTCAATAAATCAGATGGTTAAGAAAGAAGAATAAGCAAGTTAAAACCAACAAATGGTTTTGTTGCCATGTTAATAGGAACAAGAGAGGACTGGGTAGATGAGATAGATTGAATGAGAAAAGAACGAGCGAAACAAGAGAGAAATGAGCCACTAGAAGGGAATGTTGAGGCCTTGGAAACCCATGAAAGCATAAATCAAAGGCTGGTTGAGAACCAAAGAACTAGAGTTTGCACAGAAAGACAATAGAAACCCTAGAGTCACACCCCACAAATATCTGGATAAATATGTATTTACTGATTTACACGAAGTCTTTTTCTGTGATTTTCTGCATCTACTACATGAATGGATAATAAGGTTGAAGGATAACCATGTGATGAACCAAGTTCGACAGCTAGATTGGACCCCAATACAAATTGAGCAATTATAGTAGGTGAACAAAAAAATCACCCGCGCAATAAACTTTTGGCTTGACAGTATTGTGGCAGGCTTCATCATAGAGTTTGCAGTAGAAACAGTGAAGTCATACAGCGCAACCAAGAAATAATTTCTATGTGGACCAAGAAATAATTTCAGAGAGGAAAAATGGAAGGAGGTCAGGATAAAGACAATAAGAAGGAGGAACCCTTGGACTCGATCATGATGGATGACGACCAGATCAAGTGGATATTGGTGTCATTAGGAACGACGTGTAGCAAAGTACCCTACCAATATAAGGTGAATACCGAGAAGAGAGACGTAGCCATGAGGGAGGGCTTGGCGAGCAATGAGGAAGAGGTAGAGGATCTCCGAGATGTGGACCAGATTGAGGAAATCTTGCGCACAACATATGAGAGGAAGATGAGAGGTCCAAGAATGGGAGGAGAAGGCAGCCATCCTATCCATATTAATGTCAGTGTGGAACCCATAAACCCATGTGTGACTAATACACCAAAGAGATCACCACCATTTAGACAACCAAAGTTCGAAGGAAGCTCGACATCATGAACTACATCTACACAAAGAGAAACAACTGGAGGAGCCGGTTCAGACAACACTAGTCAAGTATCTACACCGTGCATAGGAGGTAGTAGTTTAGTATTTTGAATGGAAGGACACGATCCCACTATCAGATTACCAAAATTTTGAGGAGAAGCAACAGAAGACCCTAAGAGGCATTTGTTCATTTGTGCAAAGATCTAGGAAGCAAAGAAAATTACTAATGAAGATACCAAAATCACGTAGCTAGTGATTACGCTAAGAGACTGCGCACTACACTGGTACATGACTCTAGACACAAACAGTGCCCCTGGGATGACAAGGACACTGGCCGACATTAATAAATTATTGATAAATGAGTTCCAGAAGCTGAGCTCAGAGGATCAGTACATGAACGAGATGATTGAAATAAGACAGAAACTAGGAGAATCTATATGGGATATTGATCAAAGATTCAATTGACTGAAAGGAAATTTAAAATACCTTATGAACGATATGAATCATCAACACCTGTTTGTCAATTCACTACTCCCACACTTAAAATATCCCTTACGACAACAAAATTTTCAGACACAGGAAGAGGCTCTGTAGGTAACCTTGTAACTGGAAGAGAACCAGTACCAGTAGATGGACCTAGCTATTGAAGAACTGAAGGAGGATTTGAAGAACTAAACATTTTAGCTGAACCAGAATAAGAATAAGGACAAATGAGAAGTCGTTTGGTGCACCACATGCAAGACGAAAGGACACCACAAGAACAAATGCCCAACATTTGCGCAGTATATGACAACAGGTATGCCAAAACCGTTACCACATGGAGGATTATGGTGTGAAATATGCAAGAAACCAGGCCACGACCCTTATCACTGCACGATGATGCAGAAATACCAGACAGTTCCAAAGAATTCATATTGCACCTTTTGTAAGTCAATGGGCCATGACGAAAAATATTGCAGAACTATGGAGTTGATGTGGGAAAGAATATCAGATGCATACAGGGTACAGGCTGAAATGATGATTGGGCAAGCAACGCCATAGTTCAATCAAGCCCCATTCCCATACAACATTATGCAGTAGCAGTATAATATTGTGCAACAACCCTACAATAATGTGCAACAGCAGTACAACCCAGCACAACCCCAGTACAATACCGCACAGTATAATCAGTCACCACAGTATAACATGCCGAGAGGTGATCGAGTGGGCTACAGAGGAGGAGGATGAGCCAGAGGAGGTTTCAGATGGAGTAGAGGACCAGTCACATGTCACAATTGTCAGCAACCAGGACATTATGCATGGGAGTGTCCACTCCCACCAACAACTTGTATGTATTGTTGCACATTAGACCACGATATAGAGGAATGTTCAACACTACTAGTAAAGATTCAGGAAAAGAGGAACTAGAAGAATCATAATGTTCAGTGGATTTCAACCGAAGTAAGGGATGACAGACGAAACATCAATATAGTCACTCGTGGAAGAACGAAAACAGGAAATGACGCAGTTCGACCGGAACCAACGCAGAACCAATGGGTAAAGAAGAAAACCGACCCCAAGAAGCAGTTCGATGTGCAAAAGGAAAATGAAATATTTAAAGAAGCCCGACAAGAATTTCAGAAGGAGGACATAGCGTCGACTGCACATCAAAGCAAGGAAGTCCCAGAATATGATATGCTTCCATCACTGGACTATACCAATGGAATGCATCCCAAGGGACAAGTAAGTACAATCAAAGGATTTTTGCAATCATGCGTAAAAGTGTTAAGTGATCCTTCATTTGTGAAAATATTGCAAAACATACTAGAGAAATGTAGCAGCGAGACGAAAGAAAAGCTAGAACCAAAAACCATCAATCACCTACACACAATAAGAAGAACAAGTAGGGAATTTAGACTAAATGCTAACATTGGGGATTTCAATATAGGAGACATTATACTAGACCTAGGATCCAAAGTGAATGTGATACCCAGGATGACAAGAAAATGCATGGGAGAACCAACATTGGGATACTCAACCGTTCAATTGAAATTAGAAAATCAACATAGAGTCCTACCAATAGGTAGACTGAAAGGAGTGACAATAGATCTTGATGGAGTTCACACTAAAGCAGAATTTGAAGTCATAGAAATAGTAGACGACACGACACCTTACCCGACATTGCTTGGTCTAGATTGGGAATTTGACAACCAGGCCATAATCAATTTGAAAACCAGGAAAATGACATTTGAGTCCAGAGAATACAGGGTCATAGCACCACTAGATCCATCATAAGGGGAGAGGTTCGTAGAACCCACTTTCCTGGACTTAGAGGAGATCATCCAGTTGTACAGAACAAATGTGTGCGATGAGGATTATGTAAACCCAACTACAGACAAGGTACTTAGTTGGCGGAGCATTACTTCATGCGCAACAGACTCAGACATCGGGTTAGAAGACTGGCAACAGATATGACACGAAGTATCCACGAGAAGATGTGCAAGAATAGACTGCGCAGTAAGGTGGGTAGGCATAGAAATCAGAGAACCACCCAGTTTCCATGAACTAAATGATTTGGAAACATTCTTGACACAATACAAAGATGAAGTATTAGAGAATCAGAGACTATTATCACTTGAATTAGAACTCAAGGCCACACTCGCAATATGGTGAGGCACACACAAGGATACAATCACATACTGGTATCAATGTAAGTGTTTACTGCGCATAAGGTTCAGCACAGAATAGAAAGACAATAAACAACAGAAATACGAAGGACAAGAGGCACCAGTGGAACACTTAGAGAAGTGAAAAATGACACCACCAGAGAAATGTCCTCATAACTTCATACATACTTTAGAGGGAATAGCAACAAACTGGTATACAGACTAGGAATTGCGCAAAGGAACTACGACATGGATGACATTGCAACAGAACTTTACAGTTACTTTCTCATTCAAGAATGAGAACCCCAACATAGATGCAGCCTTGAAACATATTAGAGGAGTCATATTCATTAAAGAACCAGAAATAGAACTTATCACAGAAGAACAACAGCGAAATAAACAGACAGTCAAGAAACTGTTGTCATGCTACCATGTATAGGAGGAAGCACCGGATGAAGATGATTCGCGCAATATTTAGATCAAAGAAGTAGAAGGAAAAATATATGTGGAAGGACCACCCATAGAATCAGAAGTCATTTCCACGCCAATCAAGGTAAATAAAGTTAACATCAGGACAACCGAGCAGCCCAAAATGGCCAGCATTGGAGACTACTGGGATGAATAGACAGTAGAAAGCATCACAAAATTTTTGCACGAATATAGTGACCTGTTTCCCACAACATTTACAGAGATGAAGGGTATAGCTGGAGAACTAGGAGAAATGAAGATACCACTCATATCTGACACTAGACCTATTAAACAACAAACCTACAGAATGAACTCCATATATAAACTGAAAATTAAATATGAGATCGACAGGATGCTCGAAGTTGGCATCATCGAACCAGTTGAGGAATCAGAATGGATAAGACCGATGGTAGTACAGGAAAAGAAACAAGTAAGAGGGATCAGGATATGCGTCGACTTGAGGAATTTGAACGATGCATGCCTACACGACCCATTCCCTACACCATTCATAGATGAAGTGTTAGAGAATGTGGGGGGACATGAAGCTTACTCATTCATCGATGGATTCTCAGGCTACCATCATATTAAGATAGCACAGGAGGACAAACACAAGACCACGTTTGTGACAATGGGGATCTTATCAGTACACAGTCATGTTGTTTGGACTGAAGAATGCACCCACAATATTATCCATAGTGGTCATCGTAGCATTTAAGGAATTCATCCATCAGTTTCTCGAATTATACCTAGATGATTGGACAGTTTATAGTCTATTGAAAAACCATGTGGAAGTTCTACGATTGATGTTAGAGAGATGCAGACAATGTGAAATATCATTGAATATCTAGAAATGCATATTTGGAACACTGTTTGGGATACTATTGGGCCATATAATATGAAAATAAGGCTTGCTAGTGGATCCGACAAAGATTGTAGTCATTGTTAACTTACTAGCACCAAAACAGTTTGCTAACTAAGAGCAACGTTAGGACACACCGAATACTACAAAAAATTCATCAAAGGATATGAGCAGATCAAAACACCAATGGAAAAGATGTTAAGGAAGGATACAAAGTATCAATGGAACGACGAGTGTCAACACAGTCTGGATACCCTGAAGGACAATATGGTTACTGCACTGATATTAGCATTTCCCGACTGGGAAAAGACATTCCATGTGCATGTAGATGCATCAATGATAGCACTTGGAGCTATCTTAGCATAGCCAGGAGAAAGAGACTTGGATCACCCGATAGCGTTCGCCAACAGAAAATTATCAGACTCAGAACATAATTACAACACGACAGAAAGAGAAGGCCTAGCCATGGTCTATGCACTGCAGAAGTTCAAACATTACCTATTGGGAAAACACTTTAAGATGTTTACAGATCACTCAGCCCTGAAATACCTAGTCAACAAGCCAGTGTTGGGGGGGGAGAATTTGTCGATGGTTATTACTAATTCAAGAATTTGACTTTGAAGTAATAGTTAAACTAGGGAAACTGAATGTAGGACCTAACCACCTGTCAAGGATAAAAAAAAGAAGAAGAACCTATGAATTTAGAAGAAAAATTTCGAGATGCACATTTATTCTCAGTACAGATTATTGATGATTACTTCACAGAGATCATCGCGTACTTGAGCATAGGTATTGAGCCGCAAGAAAATACCACCGCGCATAAGAAGAACTTCGTAGTCCACACAGCTGACTATCAACTGATCGTAGGACATCTATACAAGATGGGCACATATAACATTTTATGAAGGTATGTATTAGAGAACGAACGACCAATAATTTTACCATAAGCCCACGAGGGAATGGAAGGAAGGAATTATGCAGTAAAATATACCGCATAGAAGGTACTATGCACAGGACTATGGTGGCCAATGATTTGCAGAGACTCGAAGGAGTACTATCGGAGAAGAGATGTCTATCAAAGGGTAGGCAAACCAAACAGAAGGGACAAGATGCCACTACGACCAAAAGTAACAATAAAGGCATTTGACAAATGGGAAATAGACTTTGTGGGACCAATTAACCCACCAGCCAAAAGAACAGTGGCAAGATAAATTATCACCACGACAGAATACCTAACAAGATGGGCGGAAGCCGTACCAGTAAAAGATTGCAGCGCAGAAATAGACAAACAATTCTTGTTTGAACAAGTAATCACTAGATTTGGGTGCCCAAGAATTTTGATGAGTGACCAAGGCACACACTTCATAAACAAAACCATCCGCGTGATGCTTGAAGAGTTTGAATTTCATCACCAGAAGAGCACACCATATAATCCACAGGCAAATGGCACAGTAGAAGCCTTCAACAAAATTATGGAGAACGCAGTGACAAATATCTGTAACGTCAATAGAGACAACTGGGACCTAAAAGTAATAGTAGTATTATGGGTGTATAGAACTACATGCAAAAAGTTGACAGGGCACACACAATTCAAACTAGTCTATGGACAAGAACCAGTAGTGCCATTAGAATTTTTAATACCCAGCTTATGCGTAGGAGCTATCACATAAATGACAGAACGAGGTGCAGTACATGAGAGATTGAATCAATTATTAGCAATGGAGGAAGATCGAATCTTGGCGGGATTCCATAAACAAGTACAAAAAGAAAGAGACAAATCTTGGCACGATCAACACATCAATAAGAAAACGTTCAAGGAAGGAGATCTAGTATTTCTCTACGACAACAAATCGTTTCAGCACCCAGGGAAGCTTAGAATGCATTGGTTAGGACCATACGAGGTAAAATATATCACAGACGGAGGAGCTGTATAGTTAATATATTTAGTAGGCATAGACCTCAGAGGAATGATCAATGGGAGCTGACTGAAGCTGTACAAGGACATTCAACCACCCACCACGCAGTAAAAAAAGAAAATAAAGCAAATAAAAAAAAGAACAAAAAGGAAACAAGACTAAAAATCACGCAGCACGCCAGAGAGAGAAAGACCACGTGACATTCGAAACATGAATTCAGAAAAGGCAAGTACAACGGTCAGATACAAAGGGAAACAAGAGGGAAAAGGAAAGTTGACACAAGCCGGCTGACAGGATAGCACTAGGCGGAATTAAATCACGGCAAGGACTGATGGGACATCACATTAAACGACAATTGGAGACAGAAAATGAAGCATAATGGAAAGTACCAAATCACCGCAGATGCATTGAATCCACTGTTATGATGCATTAAACACATAATGGAGGAAGCATCCTCGACAATCTTCATGACAAGCCCATACAACACGTGAGCACGGGAGCAACTAGTCTATTCATGAAAGGAGAACAAAGAGAGACCAATAGGATCCAAAACGAATAGAGCAAGACCATAGAGATCACCAAATTTATTCGAACTCAGCAAACGTTTGACAGTCACTATTATGGCACCACCAAAGCCAACAGAACTAGGCCAAATAGCCAGACCAACCAGGGTTCAAACTAGGTCATGAGGACCGTTGGAATAAAATGAACAGCAGTAACCGGAGATCGTCGATATCGACGAAATCCCATCTCCAAAGATGATAATGTTGAACTCTACACCGATTGTGTAAGAGATTCAACAACCATAAGAAGAGGCCATGAAAGAGGACATGCCAGCAGCGGCGTAGGATCCTCAGAACGAGAAAGCGAAAACCCAATAGGAAGTGCAACTAGAAAGAACTGAAGCAGTCATGGAAGTTAACAAAATGACACAAAATATGGAAGAAGCAATTCAACTAGATGAGTCGCAAACACCCATCTCAGTTCAACCAGCAGAGGAGACCACTGCAAATACCTTGGCTTGGCCAAAATGGTTGACGGGGGAGCAACCGAAAGCTGCCAAAACTTCGAACAAGCCACCTCAGTAGGAAGACATAGTTCAGATACCGATCTCACCTCGCAAGAAACCTACAACATAAATTTTGCTACCACGCATACCAGATGGAGTACAGGTAGAACCAAAGATATTAGGTCACGTTGGGAAGCTCAAGTATTCTGACCATGACATATCAAATGAAACCAAGTTCCCATAACTTGCGTAGAGGGTCTTTATGCAGACCATAGGCATAATCCGACTTGGAGAAATGATCAACCAACCACACCAGTGGGCAGCTAGGATAGACATAATAAGAATCTTAGGTTTGCTGAAGCTACCAGATTTTGGTAGAGGCCAGTACGTGATGGAATGCATCAAGAAGTTGTTAGAAGTCATGCATGGAGGGGATATATGGATGGACAAACCTGTCCCCATAACTATTGAGCTTATTGTGTAAATAATAGGATTACCAATCCAGGGTATGGATCCCACATTGATTCTGGACGATAAATCCAAGGAGAAAGCATTGGTAGAAGACATGAAGAAGAAATATGGCACTGCCAGGGGAACGAGAGGCATCATGATCAAACAAATCAACAACGCAGCCACACAATTGGGCACAAATATCTTAGCCTGCAAACTGCTCAAAAAATGTCGCAAAGATGAAGTACCAGCTGGAGTCATTGCAGTTGCATCTTAGTGCACTGAAGGCACCTCAATGAGTTGGGCACCATATTTATTAAACTTATTTCAAGAGGACTGCAAGGATGCGCAGGACCTAGGCACAGAGTTCCATTACTCATGGTTGATCACCCTAATAGCCTTCATGGGATGGTGAGAACCAGGGTATGTAATTTTTTGTACTAGACCACAACCAGCAGGAGTGAGATACCTACTACTGAGATCCAGGCCGCAGGCCAGGAATAAGAGGGAGAATATAATCATATTCAAAGTATACCTACATGACATACAGGAAGCTATCATCTGATCATGGAGAATAACACCAAAGGTTGTCGTGCGATATGTGGGCATTGCCAATTTTTAGGCCTCACGCCAAACAATGTGGATACAACCAAGGCAGGATCCAGATAACCAGTGGCTAAAGATGCGCTACTGCAACACAGAGGGTGATATTGATATGGTCATCAACGAATGGCCTGATGAATAGAGGATCCCAACCATTACCCGAGAAGTACCAGAAAGAATAGCAGAAGGAGAGGCAACGCAGGCGGAAATAAATCCTTTGGAAATCCCAGTTCCCAAGAAACCAAGGACGGGCCAAAGTAAGCCAACTCAGGCAGATGAAGGGTCGAAGCACATAGGGACCCATAAGGGGAAGAAAAAGACTACATAGTCGACCAACGAACAATAGAAATAGCCTGAGGGAGCACAGGAGACCGCCCCAAATCCCATCACATAGGAACCAGGGGTAAATAAGAGACCAGTTGCACAGGCAGGAGGCGTGCACAAGAAATCAAAGGTGCAATGAGCATCAATGGACTATATGATCACAAAAGATGATGGGGAAATGATTTCCATAATGGTCCAGGATTACCTAGAAGAAGATTTCTATCATGCAACACATCACAGGGATAAACTGCAAAAAGAGCTGGTAGAAATGGGACAGTTCCTCAAGAAACTCGGGGAAGTCCAAATAGCAAGAAGTAGTAGAGGCATAGAGCCATCGACAATACAGACCAAAGAAAGAGTGGAGGTAGAAGAATGAGACCCATTCTACTCAATTCCATACACAAACACAATGATCTACATCAAACCTAGCATGTTGTGCATGGATGAAATTGTGGGGCAGACACCCTTGAAGGATTTCTACCACATCCAATTGGTCTTGACGTGGATTCCATCAAGGGAACTACACAAATTATAGGTTAGCATCGACCACGAGGTACAGTCTTGGGCATATAAAAACTTAGTCGAGCTACAACAAGCAAAAAAGAAGCGGGAGGAGCTGGAAAAAGTTTGTGAGCAGGCCAAGTTCGAAACTCAGGAGGAGAAAGAACGCAAGAACGAACTCGAATGAAGAGTGGGAGGAATTTTTGAGAAACTTCCAAGCACAGCGCAAGGAAATGAACTCCCAGTAGCATAAAAAATCAACTAGATTGCGCATGCAATTGATCAGTACCAGAAGGAGATTGAGAATCTCCAGGAACAACTCACACCAACCACTTCACCAGCAGTGAAGGAGAAAAGGAAGCAGGAAGAAACAACGCAACTGCAGGAGATAGAGCAGCAGGTTAGCACAGTAGCTGAATTGTTCGATAAAGTAGTGCAACTTTGGACAAGGTTAGAGGAGGATCCACAGGTCCAATGCTGGGACAAGGAAGAGGAAAGGATCAATGTAGCAATCCAAGAACTCAAATAGAGGCAAAAAACCATACCAATCCCAGAACGAGTCAAAGGGATGCAAGAGATGAAGATGTAGGCAGAACTTATCATTGCACAAACGCAGAAACAAGAGCGTTAGGCTCAAATAGAGCCATGGCAGGAACGGGTAGCAGAAGTACTCGCACAAGCAGAAGGAGATAAAACACAAATAGCACAGACCTAGGCAGAATGTCCAGTATTGCTGAGCAATGAAGTGGCAATTTAGTTAGTGGACAACATCAAGGAGAATACCATGCAAGCACTAAAAAATGTAATAGAGCTCAAGGAAAAGTTTCAGACGATCATCTAGGAGATCGAGAAAGCTCAGAAGGATTAGGTGACTCGGGATGAGTCACATGTCATTGTTGGGGGCCTGTTGGCACCAATACAAAGTGGAAAGAAGGATGATCGGGGGGAAGAAAGCGTGCAGAAACTGAAGTAGCAGCTGGAGAAAGAACAACACGCGCGCATGCAAGAAAGCGTGCACAAGGAAAGTGAAAGCTGGAGGAAGAACAACGCACACGCATGGGAGGAAGACCTATCGTCAGTAGGGTTAGGGTTTTGGTAATACGTTGTAAATGGCTGAAGATCCCGATAGATATAAATATAGATACGGAGGTATCATATCGAGGTTCGCTTTTTTGTATTAGTTTGGGTTTTTTGTGTTAGTTTGGGTTTTTTATTATTCCATCATAGATATGTACAAGTTGATGCGTTATGTAATACTTTTATGAACCATGTTTGTAAGTTGTTGAGTTAAGAAAAGAGGAGAGAAGGAATATCTGAGGATTAGATCGTAGGCTATGGAGCCTGGTGCGATCTAGTTCACCTCATATAGATCTTACCCATCTGAGAAGAATTGTAAGCACGCAACGCTGGAATTGCAAAACTACCATAATAAGAGAGCCAAGAGCCAAATCTTTATGGATGTAGCCTAGGAGGGGGTGAACCACGGTAACATCTGTGTAATTTGATGAATGAATTCATGTCCTTACTTTCTTTCAGCAATTAGTTGTTATGCTTAATGAATGAGTTAGTACATTGTTATGGAATACGATTATGTTGTTTGGGAAATAAACCATGAAATGTAAATGTACATCCGTGAATAATAGGATATTGCAATCATAATTCATAGTACATGGCTCTGAACAATAAACCCCTATCTCATACTCAATCCTAGGCTGTAAACACTTGATTCTTACAGCCACCCATTTAAAGCTATCTCGAGTGAGATTGCGCTGTGTATTCTGTGTACTGTGTTGCCTTTTGGTTTACTAGGAGGGATGATAGTTTTAGAGGCTTTGTTGGAAACCCAAAAGACATGAACACTGGGTCAATAACTCAGATGGTCAAGAAAAAATAATAATCAAGTTAAAAACAATACCACTGATCCAGATTTATGAGTGGAATGAAATGAAACAAAGATATATAACATTAACATAGATATACAAAGAACAATAACAAATATACAATGAAACTTAACTTCTATTCAATAAATAAATCTTTTGAAACTGTAAAATGTAGAATGAAACAATCTTGCTCGAATGGTGGTAGATAATATTTGAGAAGAGATGTGGAAAATATGTGAATTTGTATGAGCACATTACAATGAGGCCTCTAGGCCCTTTTAGCATCAAGAATAAATTAAAAAAACCTATACATCCAAAAACGTAACCCTAGGAGATGAATCACCAAAAGTCATGTGGGCCCCGATGGGGTAAGTTGGTACATAAACTTCACGAGGTCATAGCTTTTGCATACGATCTTTGTTTTAGGCACATAATAGCCTGTTAAAAATGTCTATCCAAGGAATAAACATTTTTTCATCGCACTTTGACTTTTTCTATAGTGTGACTATGGTGAGCCCAAAAACATTGTTTAAGGCCTCAAAATGGCCCCAAAAGTTTAGGCCCTAAAAATATAGAAAAAAACTGTCAAGATGAAAACTATATGTGAGCCAGTTGGAAGAGGTGGGTGGCCACCAATATCCACCTAGATCAGTAAGATCCATGTTTTATATGAGTTTTAGAAAAAAAAATTGATAGAGTACATATTTTGCAAGATACCAGATATAATAAATATGCAGAACAAAAATAAAATGCTAGAAATGGCAGAATAACAGTAATATATCCAACATAATCTCCACAATAACACATAAATGATATAAGAACAACAAAAAAAATAACACTTTGATTAAGAAATCAATGTTCACAGGCCTCTTGTCCCCGAGGTGTAGGACAGTCGGTGACGGAGTGTGTTGTTAAGCCACTCCGTGATGTTAAAGTCACCGGTTCGAAACCTGCGGGGACAAAAAATCCAACCATGTTAAGGGTTGGTGTGGCTCAGGCCGGGTGTGATCCCCGGGTGATTTTGACGGCTTAGATGCCCCTGAGTCGTGGTTTCTCAAGCCACAGGTTAATCGCGTGCCCAACAGGTCCCGCACAAATTAACAAACAAAAAAAAAATGTTCACAGGCCTCTTCGAGGGGGCAACCTCCAATCGAGCAGCGCTCTGTTACAATAATCTCCAAGCTAGGGTTCACATACCCTCGACCCTTATTTATACTAAATATGTCTATCAAGAGAAGCATCTAGAGGAAGATCCTTCTAGAAGTGGAAGCTTCTATTAGGTCTTCTTACATCCTCCTTATTCTATTTTATATAAAGGCCTTAATAATATTGACCTTTATTACATCCGAATATATCAATCTACCTATGTGCGGGTTAGGACCCTAACATGTCCGCCCACTTAAAAACATCCTTGTCCTCAAGGCTTGAGATGAGGAAACTGCTGTAGAATGGTAGCTGGTTCCCAAGTGGAATTCGCTGGATTCGTATCTTTCCACTAGAATAACACTTCCTTGATGGTTCTCTGACACAGGCAATGCTCACATTGGTCCAAAACTGCTTCTGGTTGTAGCCAAATGGATCCTTCTTCAGCTAACTCGGGAAGGTTGGTTAGAATTTTGCACCTAGTTCCAATCACCTTCTTTAAGCATGAAACATGGAAAACTAGATGTAGCTTCGACTCACTGGGTAGAGATAACTGATATGTGACTTGTCCCACACGCTTGAGAACTGTATAGGGACCATAAAATTTGGGCGCTAGCTTCTGACAGTGCTCGGCCTTGAGGGAAGTTTGCTTGTATGGTTGTAGTCATAGAAACACTTGATCCCCTTCTGCAAATTGACGTTCAGAGCGACCTTGATCTACTCATTGGTTCATGCGATTTTGTGCCATGACCAAGTTCTCTTTACGGGAACGAATAATATTCTCTCTAACTGTAAGTGTTTGGTCAACCGCCTGGACCTTCGAGGTACCTGGTAAGTATGAGAGAACTAAAGGTGGCTTCTGTCCATATACCACTTCAAAAGGAGTCATGCAAGTAGTTGTATGATAGGAAGTGTTGTACCACCATTCAGCTAGGGGTAGCCATTGAGCCCACTGATGTTGTTTTTCAGAAGAAAAACACCTTAGATATGTTTCCAAACACTTGTTGACAACTTTCGTTTGACCATCAGTCTGGGGATGATAAGTTGTGATGAGATGCAATTGGGTGCCCTGGAGCTTAAACAGTTCTTGCCAAAAATTGCTTGTGAAAGTTGGGTCACGATCAGAAACAATAGAGTGTGGCATGCCATGAAGCTTGAAGACTAGGTCCAGGAAAAGTTGAGCCACCGTGGATGCAGTAAATGGGTGTTGAAGAGCACAGAAATGAGAATACTTGGAAAGGCGATCCACAACCACCATTATGACTGATTTATTCCCTGATTTGGGTAAGCTGGTAATAAAGTCCATAGAGATATCCTTCCAAATATCTGGTGGAATCGGAAGCGGTTGTAGTGTGCCTAGAGATTTGACTGTTTCTCCCTTGTTACGTTGACACACCTCACATTCAGCTACAAAATTATGGATGTCCTGTTTCATACCATCCCAGAAAAAAGAATGTTTGACTCTGTCATATGTTTTGGTGAACCCTGAGTGCCCCGCTGTGGGTGTAGCATGAAGCTCAGAAAGTACTGTGGATTTAAGCTTTGATTTTTTACTTAAATACAAATGGCCTTTGTATCGAAGCTCATCATGGAGCCAAGAGTACCCTAGGGGAGATGGAGCCTTGGTCTGCAATTGCTGGATTAGATGTGAACTTTTGGGATCTTGAAGCCATTCCTGGTGCACAGCTTGGAGCCAATTGGGTACAATGAAGGAAAGAGAAAAAAGGGATCCTTCTTCTTCATATTTTCGAGACAGTGTATCCACCACTACATTGTCTTTGCCCTTCTTGTAAATGATCATGGGTGGTGGCGATATGTACGGATATTGGGAGGAAGGCTTCCTGGTACAAGGGGAATGGAATAATCATGAACACCGTGGGAAGGAGGAAGGCCTTGGGGAGTGGAAAATACCATTTGATGTTTAGAAAGGAGAGCTTGGAGGTCATACGGAACCGGGGGTGTTTCTGTTGCTTGAATGGCATGGAGTTGGGCAATGACACCAGAATGACCTTTTTTTAGCATCCTTTCCATGCGATGGAAACTAATGACCTAAGGTGAACCAACAATGATGCCTTGGAATTTATATTGGTGGCCTTCCTGGTTGAATTGCATGGTTAATGCTTTAAAATCCATGAGAATGGGACCCAAAGTTCTTAGCCAGTATACACCCAACACAATGTCACAACCACCCATGTCAATAGAAAACATATGGGATTTTAGGTGGTAGTCACCGATTTGGAGACGCACATTTTCACAAATCCCTCCACATTTAATGGAACCACCATTGGCAATCATGATTTGGAAATTGTTGACAACATGGATGTAGCAATGAGTTTCTTGGGCAATGCGGTAATGAATAAAATTATGGGTGCTTCCACTATCAACCAAAATGATGACCTTCCAATGCTTGATGTAACTGATTAACTTGAGGGTTTGGGGAGTGGAAAAGCTAGTGAGAGCATTGAGGGAAATGACGGGTTCTACTTCGGGAGGGTCTGAGGGAGGGGTTATGTCAGTGATTTCAAGTGACTCAGACACAAGGGGAGTTTCAACATTCTCTTCTAAAATTTCCTTAGAGATGGCCATAAAAATCTTTTTTTCCTTACACTTGTGGCCTGGGAAATATTTGTCATCACAATTATAACAAAGGCCTTTGAGTTGGCGTTCATCCGTTTCAACCCTGGTCAATTTTTGGATTTTTAATGGGGCGGAGGGAGTAGTGGGAGTGACGGGTTTAGGGCGAGGGATAAAGGAGGTCTTTCGGTTTTGAGATGATACAACTTGTTGTGCTTCTTTAGCTCTTTTGGTAGCCTCTACCCAAGTTGAGGGTTGAGCCATGAGGACATGGGCCTGAATCTCCTCCTTGAGGCCACTAATAAAACACTCTCGAAAGAAAGCATCATCCATGCCCTCTGTTCGAAAAGACAAGCGTTCAAAGGAAGCTATGAAGTCTTCTACTGTTCCAGATTGTTTCAACTTTGTCAAATGACCCAAATGGTTGGTGTCTGTGTCAAAGCATTCATAAATCTCAGTCACAAATTGGGTCCAAGAAATATACCCTTGACGGGAAGTTTTTCTCCATTGCCACCATTGCCAACGTTCTTGATCTAGATGGAGAACACCATACCGGAGTTTGGCCAAGTCATTTGTAATGCCATATAAAGAGAAATAATGTTCCATTTGGGTTACCCAACCAATGGAGTCTGAGCCATCAAATTTGGTCACGTCCACCCACGGGAGGCGTATGTCACATTGAAAGTGATGGGGCTGAAAGGTATGGGAATGGGAGGATGTTTCGCCTTCATTATTTGGAGGTGCTTCAGAGAAATGGTCATCTGTAGGGATCTTCAGTTTGGCGCAGAGGGATGCAAAAACAGATTCAAGCTGGGTGGTCAGTTCTTGTTTGACTTCCTCCATTGAGGACTGCATGGTTGTATTTATGGTAGCATTGATGGATGAATCGATGGAGGCAACAGTAGCACTGAGTTGTTTCACTTCTTTTTGGGTTTCGAGGAAACCAGACTGCATGGTGTTGAAGCGAGCTTCCAGGTCTTGGCTACGGGTATGGGCCATGAGGATGGGTGAACTGAAAAGGGGTGGGCGGGGTCAAAAATTTTGTCGAAAAATGATAGGGATGAATGTGATAAGGGCAGAGAGATGAATCCAATGGAATAGGTCTCAAATAATGGTGAAAAAAATTCCAGACTTTTTTTTTTTTTTTACACCTATGGAGTTATACTCCGGTCTGAAGAATACTACAGTGATGAAATCCCCAAATGATTAACTAGAAAGAGATGTGTATTTACTTGGCAACCCGAACACAGTTGCGTGGCAATAGATCTAGTTTGTTTTTAATTTGTTTATGTTTTGTCCCCCAAGGGTTAGGTATTCAAGGGTTCTATAGAAAAGGGTTTGCCCTGTGCTATAGCTCTCTGATATACGTGCGGGGTCCAACAGTAGTACTCGGCCCAATATCTCAGGGCACTAACTAAGGAGGATAGACCATACCCTTATCCGTACTACCCGACTACCCAGGTACTAGAGAGTATCTTCCCAAGTGCTATTCTCGGTGACACTATAACAGTCCGGTGGTCGATAGGTTTATCTAAAGAGGGCTTCAAGAAATCTAGGTCGATCCGTACACAGGTGTTGTCTGATGCGCTACCACTCAAAGGGGTACCAACAGGGGTTACAAGGGTGGCCAACAGATGTGAGCTTAAGAACCACTTGTATTTCCTGCGTGTATGAATCCCTCAACCGCGGGTTTATGCGCGTAATGATAGATCTCTGTGGTTTAAAGACGTCGGAATACGTCTCTACCCTGAAAAAAAAATTCCCACAATTTCTGCCAAGGAAAGTGCTTTGATACCACTTGCAAGATACCATATATAATAAATATGCAAAACATAAATAAAATGCTAGAAATGGCAGAATAACAGTAATATATCCATCATAATCTCCACAATAACACATAAATGATATAAGAACAACAACAAAAATAGCACTTTGATTCAGAAAGCAATGTTCACAGGCCTCTTTGAGGGGGCAACCTCCAATCGAGCAGCGCTCTATTACAATAATATCCAAGCTAGGGTTTTCATACCCTCGACCCTTATTTATAATAAATATGTCTATCAAGAGAAGCATATAGAGGAAGATCCTTCTAGAAGTGGAAGCTTCTATTAGGTCTTCTTACATCCGCCTTATTCTATTTTATTGAAAGACCTTATTAATATTGACCTTTATTACATTTGAATATATTAATCTACCTATGTGCGGGTTAGAACCCTAACATATTTTTGTATTAATATGTTGACCATTGAAGTTGAAACAACTTTCTAATGAGAAGTATACTTGTTCTTTAAAAAAACAAATTATTGCATCTATAAGAAAAGAAAGTGTAACGTCCCCCACCTTAATTGAGGAACATTACCATGCGGAAATACAAAAAATAAAATTTTCTACTAACTAATCCTATAGCTTACCAGCTACAGGAATACACACAGATTTAACCATTATACTATCATTAATTTAAATACGGATACAACCCACTAGAAATAAATATGAATGCATCTAATTAACTTCATACAACAACATATAAAGTTATTCTCGTATACACAATTAATACATAACAAAAAAAACCATAAATATAACATGGAACGAGATAAAACACTTATATTCTTAAGATAGTTGTGCAACCAACTGCTTGGGATGGATGTTCCAGCCAACCATAGACTTGCTTTTCTAAATCTCAACATCAAGTCACCCCCAAGCTGGGGATAGAAATCCACAAAAGGGGGTATCTCTCATTTTCCACTCACAACTTAGATAATCCCGCAACCAACTAGTATTCTCCTATAAATATCTTGATTTTCTAGTACCATCTCTCTTCCTCTCAACCTACTCAACCCAAGGAATGTACCCCTTCACTAATATTAGTCCATCAGGCATCCCATTCCTTTATCAAGGTCTCTCTAGCATAGGTAACCAAGAATATCACTACAGGGAACTCAAGGGAACTCATTGCTAGGAAAAGATACTAGTAAAAAAATCAACAATAACTTGTTTTTATAGTGCAACTCACACATAAGTTCACTCTTCAGGCCTAACAACCTATTTATATTGCAAGATTGGAAACTTTTCTCTTTAGTCTTCAACTCCCAAAATGCTCCAAAAATTTCCCTCCATTATTGTTCCAGCTCTAGATCTCTTTCTTTTTGTTATCTTCTTGTTGTTCATACAAAAACATGACTGTAAAAACTGCCCCCTTTGGCCATACACATTTTTTTTTCCCCCAAGACAATTGTCTTATCACTCTCCCCAATGTTGATTTTACTTCATCCCCATGCTCCCAATAACTATGATATGTGAATTCTCACATCCACCCTCTTACATGTATTCAATGATTGGGCTCTCATACACTCAAATAGAAAAATGGAAGTTTTATGTACACAATGACAATAAAATCAGGAATGTGAGTTTGGATTAATACACGTAAATAATTTCCCCCTTGGACCCCTCTTAGACACTTCCTTTTCTTGTGGAAAACTTATCCCCCATCTCTTTCCATGTCCCCTAGCAGTTGGCATCACATTTTATTATTAAAAATTAGAAATACAATCCGCATAATGCATTTCTTAGCCATAGCCACACATTATATCTAGATTATGTATTAATTAAACTGAGGATTAAATCGGGGATGTTACATTCTCCCTCCACTACAATTGTGTGCCATCCTTGGTGCACAACACTATGCTGAAATACATATACAATTTACATCATGATATTCAAAAAACAAAATTCTATAATTTGTTTACCCTCCAATAGCAGTTCCAACCATAATCTCTTATTCCTCGCAACCTGCGGACCTAAGGAATGGACCCCCTTCACCCATCTCAGTCCACTGGATTGCACCATTATTTTATCTAGATTTCCATCACAAGTTACCAGGAACTTTGGGATGTGGTTCTGAAACTCTAGTTACCTAATAATGGAGTCTTGTGTGTTTTAGCTTCGTTTTATTCAAAATTGACAAAACTTTATGGGTATTCCTCCGGCATAGTTTCTTCGTTCTCACATATTGTGTCTTCATGACAGTAGAAGTTCCATTGCACCTTTATTGGGACAATATCTTTGTTCCTAAGAAATTTGAATTTACAATTTAGAATGTGCACGGGTTGCACCCAAAAATCCCCTTCTTGTTCTACTTGGATCACAATCCAATCAATTATGTGGTTAGATTCAGGCACATATTTCTTTAATAAATACACATGAAATACATTATGAACTCTCATATATGCAAGAAATGCTAGCATGTATGCAATTGGTCCTATATTTTCTAAGATCTCGAAAGGCCCACAATATCTTGCTGCAACTTTGGGAAGCAACCCAATATTAATGAACTCCTTTTCGATTTCACTTTTAAAAACACATGTTTTCCCACTTTAAAATATCTGAAAACTTTGTTCATGTCTACATAACTTTCCTACCTATCCTAGGAAGCCTTTAAATTTTTCCTGATCTTTTCCATTTGTTCTTCCATTTACTTCAACAAATCTATCCCAATGACATCTACGTATGCTGGGTTGTCCCATCTCACTGGTGTGTTACACTTTCTTCCATACAATGCTTCAAATGGGATCATTTTTAATGAGAATTGATACCCATTATTGTAAAAAAATTCCACTAAGTGGATATAATCCTCCCACTTTGAAGGATATTCCATCACACACATTATGAGGATGTATTCAATTATTGTATTGGTCCTCTCTTTTTTCCCATTTGATTCTAGGTGATACACTGTACTGAGATTCAGATTTGTCCAAAATACTTTGAGCAAACCCTTCCAAAAATTGGATGTAAACTTGGGATATATGTTTGAAACTATTTCCCTAGGCACCCCATGTAGCATGGAAACTTCTTTCATGTTGATCTCTACAATATTTGTTTCTTTGTGTGTAGTATTTATTATGATAAAATGTGTATCCTTAGTCAATTTGTCCACCATTACCATGATAGATTCATGTTTCTTCACTATTTTGGGAAACTTAGTAATGAAATCAACTGTAACTGCCTCCCATTTCCATTCTATAATGGGAAATGGTTGTAACAACCCAGGTAGATTTCTATGTTTTGTCTTCACCTTCTAGCATTTTGGGCACCTGACAATATAATTAGCCACTTATTTCTTCATTCATAGCCAACAGTATTGGCTTCTTACAGTTGCAATAGATTTCTGACCCTTGGATCCCAACATAAGGAACATTTTTCATTTCTCTCAACACTATATTTTTCATCTCTCTTAAATTTGGAACATATAACTTGCCTTGGTACACGAGGATTCCATCCTATTTAAGCTCATAATATTTAAATTTTTGCTGCAAATTTATTTGTTATAACATTTCTTTTATTTTCAAATAGTGTTGATATGAATTTGTTGCTTCAATAATTTTATCCTTTAAATCAGATATATACATGACAATGGTTATAGTATGCATATCATGCACTCTGCTGCTAAATGAATCAACCACTTGGTTCTCCTTTCCCTTGATGTGATTAATTTCAAAGTCATATTCACTAAGGAATTCCAACCATCTAGTTTTTCTAGCATTTAATGTGGGTTGTCCAAGAAAATGTTTAAGTCCACAATGGTATAAATGTGTTGAACCTTCACATAATAGATATATCTAGAAAATAACACACACATTTGCATAGAGAAATTGAGAAAGAAGAAGCAAGAGAGAAAGAATGGAAGAATTCTCATTATCCAAATGAATGAATGATAATTTACACATGAAATACTCTGTATAACTCAACCAATGTGAACTGGAGGAGAAGCCAATGCACCATAGTGGTGGTCTAGAGTGATCTAGACACACACTAGTAGTTACGTGAGTAAACTGCCACCTAGTCTAGTCTCTCAGGTAGTTGCGGGAGTGCACTGTTACCTAACTGAGTTAACTAGTCTATCAATCTTCAGTTAATTGACTGAAACATATTGAAGTGAGGAGGAGATTAGGGAATCATGGATAATGCACTAGTTTGGTGATGATCCCAAGGACAATGCACATCATATAGTGATGATCCCAATGTTGCATGGTGACAATACCAATGTAGCATCTATACTCCACTCAACTAGTCAAACTGAAGTGAAAATTGAAGAGAATATTCTCCCTAGTGGAATATTCTTCCTAAAATATAGGAGACTGAATAATGACTAATAAAAAAAGGAAAAAACTTACGAAAAAGAAATCCTAGGTGTGTGTGAAGTAACTCCAACACCCCCCTGAACATCACTATGGTGAAAATAAAGAATGGGTCTCGGCAACGAGGCCATGTTAGGTACCCAAATACAAAAGATACACTGAAATAAAGTGAGGAAAGAGGGAAAACATCATGGGAAACCCCCCCCCCCCCCCCCCNCCCCTCAAGGTAAAATGTATGTAAAAAGAAGAATTGACAGTTGTTAGGCAACTGTGTCCTTCACTCCAAGGCGACTTCGCAAAGAATGGAACTTCTACTCAGTGAAGGTCTTGGTGAAGATGTTTGTCGTCTGTTTTGATGAAGGAAAAAACTGTAGGTCGATGATCCCATCGTGTACTAAGTCACGTATGTAGTGCATGTGGATCTCGATGTGCTTCATCTAATGCCTTTGAACTGGATCTCTACAGAACTTGAGAGTTCTCTGGTTGTCACAACAGATGATGATCGACCAATGAAACTGAACGCCCAAATTAGTGAGAAAATGTTGTAGCCACATAGCCTGAATGGTTATGTTAACTTCCCCTCTGTACTTTGTCTCGACTAAATATAGAGATATAACAGCCTGCTTCTTGCTCGACCAAGAGATAGGCCCATAACCAAGATGGAGTGAGTAACCAGATGTGGACTTGCGATCAGTGCTACCACCAGCCCAATCAGAATCAGTGAACCTGATGAGATCCAATGTAGATTTTGCTTCATAATGAATCCCAAAGGTGATGGTTCCCTGTACGTATCGAAAGATACACTTTTCAACCTTCCAATGTAGATCATGTGGCTCCTGCATGAACCTAGAAACTATGCGAACTACATAAGAGAGGTCCGGTCTGGAGTGTGTAAGATAAAACAAGCTCCCCACTAGATGCCTATATTGTGTGTTGTCAACCAGTGGAGTGTTTCCACCATCCTCAAGTTTGGCTCCTAATAGGAAAGGAGTCGGAGCAGACTTGCAGTCTTTCATGTGAAATCTCTAAAGGAGATCTCATACATACTTAGCCTGAGATAGTTTGATGCATGATGCATCATGACTAATCTTGAGTCCAAGGAAGAAGTGTAGCAGACCCATGTCCGTCATAAAAAACCTGTCATGTAGAATCCTCTTGAATGTAGAAATCACTGAATTCGAGCAACCAATGATAAAAAAATCATCAAGATATAGAACTAAGAGTAGAAGTGAATCAACCTTCCTGAGCATGTAAACATTTGGGTCTGATTTACAGCGTACAAAGTTTTGTAATAATAGGTAGGAGTCCATCTTGGCATACCATTCCCTCGAAGCATGCTTGAGGCCATAAAGAGACTTCTTCATTCGACAGACCAAAGATGAATCTTGCATAAATATCTAGGGATGCTCCATATAGATCTCTTCAGAGAGATCACCATGAAGAAATTCATTATTCACATCCATTTGATGGACTTCCCATCCCTTGGCTACCACAATGGAAAATTCCAATCGTATAGAATCCATCTTTGCTACTGGAGCGAAGGTCTCATAATAGTCAATACCATGCACCTGTTGAAAGCCTTTGGAAACAAGCCTATCTTTGTATCTACTAATCTGTCCATCCATTGTTCTCTTATTCCTGTATACCCATCTGCACCTGACAATTTTTCTTCCAGAAGGAAGGGGAACCAGATCCCGAGTATGCTTATATAGGAGGGAGTTGTACTCCTCCTGCATGGTGGATTCCAAAAATGGATTTCTAGCAACCTTTCCATAATATTGTGGATCTTAAGAGTGAAGAAAGATGAGATGCTTCGGTGGAAATGGTTCAGTGGAAGTGAGTGCAAGAGGAGGCTCCTTGAAATAATATCGAGTCCTCCTAGTATCAGTTGGATCCCCAACAAGATCCCCTACATCCTAAAGAGTAGTATGAGCCCACTTGGGCCTTAACTCTGGCTCTACATTTTCATCTGCATGCACTGACTCTGCATTTGACTGTATTGACTCTGTATTTGGATCATATAAATCCTATGAATATAAAATATCGTCTGAAGAAGAGTTGAATTGTGCATCCTTATTATCTCTGACAGTTGGAATAACAAAGGTGTCTGCATGTGGCTATTGAGGTACATGCGAGACACTTTCCTCGAATTGGAAACTACACTCAATGATGAGTCGATCCAAGGAAAGATCAATGAGTCTGTATCCTTTCACACTGTCAGGGTATCCAACAAAAATACACTATGTTCTCTGTGGATCAAGTGACTTCCTCTTTTCAGAGGGAATCCAAGCCCATGCATGTGAACCGAAAATATGAAAGTGGGTCACTTTCGGTTTGAGGCCGCCCCAAACCTCATAGGGGGTCTTATCCTTGACAAATCTATGGGGAGATATGTTTTGGATGTAGGTTTCACAATTAAGTGCTTCGGCCTGTAATATCCATGGAAGTTACTTTGCATGTAGCATGCAAGAGGCCATCTCTTTTAGAAATCTATTTTTCCACTCAACAACTCTGTTTTGTTGCGGATTATAGGGAACTATGTGCTACAACTAAATCCCTGCCTCGTGACAAAGATTTTGGATCTCATGGTTGACATACTCTCCCCCATTATCAGTTTGGAGGACTTTGATTTTCTTTCCTGACTGTGTCTCAACCAAGGCTTTGAAATCTTTGAGGTGTTGAAAGACCTCTGAATTTTTCCCGAGAAAGAAAATCCATGTGAAGTGTGAGAAATCATCAACAAAAATGAGGATGTACCTTTATTTTCTGATTTATGGATGTGGAAAAGGGCCCATGAGGTCACTATGGATCGGATCTAAAGTAGAGGAAGCTCTCTAAGTCTTTCCTTTGTCAAATTTCTCTGGAGGGTGTTTTCCAAGAACACATCCCTCACAAATTCCTTTGGATAAATGAATGTCTCGTAGACCATCAACCAATACTTACTTGCTAAGTTGTTTCATATATCTGAAATTTAAATGCTTGAAATTTTTGTGCCATATCCTACTACTTTCATCAGCATGGATAAGCAGTAAAGTATAATCTAGTTCAATAAATTTAGAAAATGTATATAATCTAGATTGATGATTTACCTCACCGGTAGCAACCGTGGAATTGGTTTGCATATAATATATTTCCACTGCATCAGGTGTAAATATGACTTTCTTTCTAGTGCTAGAATTTTTCATCTGATACATGGAGAAAAGATTGACAAAACGTTTGGGAACATGCAACACATTCTTGAAGCTTTTGTTGGTGAGTTCAATCCTTCCTTTGTTGGTGACCTCGAATAGAGAGTTGTCCCCCATTAGAATAGGAGGACCTTTGCATGCATCCAATGAAAAACAGTCTTCTTTTGTTGCATCCATGTGATGTGATGCTCCTGAATCTATCATCCAAGCATCAAGAGATGAGTTGATGGCAATCAAGGCATGGCTAGAATTTCCTTTCTTGGGATTCTGATATTCTGGCTTCTTCTTTTTGGCACCCTCGGGGATGTGATCTCCAAGGTCATTTTGATGAAGTGTTTGAGTCATTATATCTATTTTTTTATGCATGCATGCAGATTCTGGATGGAATCCTTTATGGAAATATGTGCATTTCTCCCCTTTTCTTCCCTTTTCACCATTGGATCCAGAGGCATCAGTGAAGGATTTTGAGTACCCTTCCTTCTTTGGATTTGCATGTGATTTCCTTTTGTATTTATCTTTAGATTTATGATATTTATGACCGCTTCCATCTTTCACAGTAAGTGCATGTTCCTTTGGGCCTTTGATTTTCCTCATGTTGATGACCTTGGTTTGCTTTTGTGTTAGGGATTTGATAAATTCCTCAAGAGAAAGCATCTTCCAGGTGGCTCCAGAGGTGAATTTGACTGAATGGAATGTGGATACGAACACTGAGAATTCAGGACCAAGTTTGGAGAGAATGGTGAGAACCATTTGTTTCTCCTCCTTAAATTATCAACCCCACAAGCCTTAAGTTGTGACAGTAAATCCTTAAATTTTGTAAAGAAATCTTGGAGATTGTCGAAGCTTTTTGGATCCAATGTGAGAAATTCCACCTCGAGCATATGTCCCCTCATATCATCCTGTTTTCCAAAGATCCATTCCATTGATCCAAAAAGGACCCAGAGAATACTAAGGACAACTCAGAACTCCCAGAAGCAACTCAGGAAGCTCATAATGGCCTCAATAGATAGAGAAACGGAAAAAAATTAAATTCCTCAAAACTCAGTGAAAGTGGCATCATCGCGAAGAGAACATCACAATATTTCCAACGGTGTAAACGGCTCGTCAAACAGAGTTACGGATTGAAGGATATTCACGGACAAAGTTTGGTCAACCTAGCCCAGTCAACAAGGGATGAGTCAACATCTGTACTGCTGACGTCAACATCAGTACGGATGACGTCAGCATCCATACAGTGTACATGGCACATGCATGAGGTGACACATGTCATGATGACATCATCATGGTGACGTGGAAGCACGAGAGGCTGCCACATGTCACCCATTTTTTGGCATTTTCAGGTCATTTCATGGACCAATAAAAATGTGCCAAGTGGCAGTCCGTAAAACCACGTGGCAGACCATACGATGATGTGGTAGTTGAGGTGGCAAACCTTATGCTAACATGGCAGGTGACTGTCATGGGTTGCCACATAGCAATGGGAAAATGTCCAATGAGGGCCCGAGAAATAAATTCCAAAAATAAAAAAGATTGGCAGGTCCGAAAAATCTAGTGGAACCCTACCAAATTTGGCGCCCAATGGACATATCCAAACCTCTACTAAAGTTGGAGGAACCATCAAATATATTAACATATATATGTTATAACTAATACCCAAAAGGGGAGGCTAGTGGGGTCAACCCCGGGACCTCCCCCACTATATACGCCTTAACAAATGCTCCACCAACCACTAGGACAACGGCTTCCATTGTTTACAATGCCTGAAAATTTGTTTAAATTTTGAATCCACCCAGTGCTGGAGGGAGGCGTGTGATGGTACAACTGACATGGTTTATGAAGAAAATTTTGGGAATTAATTGCAGGTTGCAGGGCATGAAAATCGAGACAGATATTCTCTTGGGCCTGGGAGTACCAGAGTCAAATTGAGGTGTGGAGACAGCCATTTTTGGTTAATTTGACACCATGAATTCAATGGTTTTGTTTGTTTTCTGATCTGATCAAATCTTCTCCAGCTTGATTCTAGAATCAGGTATACTTATGTATTTTGCCTAATTCTTTTACTGAGTTAATAAAAAGGCCTACCCATTTGAGAGAAGGACCTGGAGACGCAGTCCACCAGGGACGAACTCCATTATCAAGTTTTTGTGTTCAGATTTGATGCTTATGTCTCTTCATTATTGAGATTTTCCTTATTTAATGGTGCACTTTAATTTATGCTCATTTAATACAATTATTTATAAGTCACTTTGATGAAAATATCCCGGATCATGTTGGTATCAGAGCAATCATCTTTGATGTGAATTGTTGAGTGTGACTTCTTACTAGGGCCAAGCATAAGCAGGGTAAAGGAACTCTTAATACTTTCAATCCTGAAGTTGGTCATGCATCTCGAAGGAAGAAAATGGCAGAAGAGGAAAAGCGTGATGAACAGGAGAAAAACTTTCATATGGTCTTTTATCGCATGTCAAAAATGGTCGAACGAATGTATGGAGACTAGGAGAAGAGGATGAAGAAGAAAGGGAAGAAAAAGGAAGAACAAGATGATGATGATGCTTCGGTAAATCAAGGGGATGGAGGAGACCCTCCTAAGCCTCCATCTTCACAATCAAGTTCTAGTTTTTCTTCCTCTGAGCATTCTCATCATTCTCATCATTCTAGCCATAAAGCCTCTTTCAAGAAACCATTATTAAAGCTTGATGTAAAATTTTATTTACCTATGTTTAATGGAGATTCTTATCCTGAAAAGATAGATAATTGGATCCGATAGGTTGAATTATATTACCGTATTCAACAGATTGATGAAGAGGAAGTTAAAGTGCAACTGTCTTCTCTTCGGTTGGAAGGCACCGCTCTTGTATGGTGGGAGAGAAAAATTCAGGACGTAAGTAAGTGTGGCAATCTTCTTTCTTCATGGTCGGAATTTAAATCAGTGATAAGGAATCAATTTTATCCATTGGGTTATTTACATAAAGCAATGATGGAATGGAAAACTTTAAGACAAAGTAAAGGTCAAACTATACCAAATTTCACAGAAGAATTTAGGAAGAAATCTCTTGCATTAAACATTCCTTTGGATTCTTATGAGACTTTAATGAAGTATATTGGTGCACTTCACAGTTATATTCGTCATACTTTTCTATTGTTTAACCCCACCAGTATTGACGAATTTTGTGTGCGAGACACTCACCTTGCGAACAGTGGAAACCATGTTCAAGAAGATCCCACAAAGAAACCCTCCAATATCCCACATAATCCATTTAAGAAGTTTAAAAGGAAGGACAAGAACACCCTCACAGTAAAGAGAGAAGAAGGAAAACCATATTGCATGCATTGCAAGAAAAGTGGTCATGATGATGAACATTGTTGGAGACTATATCCAGAGAAGAGACTAAAATAGTTCGGTGGAAAGGGGAAGACAAAAACTGTTGCTACATTTCAATAAGATCTTGGTTTCGATTAAGGAGATAAAGGAAACATCACAACGGTTGGAGTTGTTGTATTACTGAGGGGGGGGTGAATTAGTAATAGAGAAATCTAATCATTTTTAACCATAAAATGCAAGTGTTATATCAATGTAGCATTATCATCCAATAATTGCAGAGTAAATAAAGAATGAACAAATGAGCAATCATACACATACACAATACACCAGTGTTTTTACGTGGAAACCCAAAGCGGGAGAAAACCACATAATGTTTTTCTTATATGTATAATTACATTCATTGGAAGCACCAACTTCCTCTGTTTTCCAGTTGCAACTGGAAGGAGGCTCCAACCCCCTTGTTTCTCAGAATACAACTTGAGGGAAGCTCCAACTCACCAATTCTTCGGCTACAACCATAAGGAGGATACAACCCGCTATGTTCTTCGACTACAACTAGAAGGTGGCTACAACCACATGTCCTTTCCCCATCAAACCACCCCATCGTAGAAGTAGAAAGATGGAACCATTGTCATACTATCACTGTGAAATATACTGTTGTAAACTTGTACCAATCAACCTGCACCAAACAACCTATACCAAACAACCTGTAATCAACATGTACCATAAACAATTGCATCAACCATGCACCAACATGTACCTCAACCTATACCGTCAAAGAGTCCATCAAATACACATAAACTATGAGTCATCAATATCTACCAACATCATGAACTATACACCTCMTGTATGTGTCAACCCATCAACTACTTGTCTCAACCATGTACCCAACATGTACCTCAACCAAAATACCTCATCAATTTCATCATCCAAATATGATTTGTAACTTTCTAATAGACCTGGTGTATATAATTACATACCTTCAAACCTTCCTTAACTTTAAAAACAAGAGACTAGCATTTTCATCAAACTTTACTTTTGTCTCACCTGACTAATTTTGGATTAGTCAACAACCCTAACTTGAAATAATCATAACTATGTACCTGTAATGAATAAAGATCTAAAAATAGTACACAATGTTATTCAGTGTCTTTAATTCAATTCCTCTAGGTTTCACTACTTGGAACCTCTCATAAAATGAGTTATAGAAAAAATGGCATACCTTGTTGATTTCTGGCTTATTCTAGAGAGAAAACTTGTAGACCGTGCCCCACACAGAATATTTGTTGTATGGATCTAAAAATGGTACAAAGAATACTACAGAATGTACTATAACCAATACATTTTTCTTACTTAATTTGGATCTGTTATGAAGAAGTTATGACGTTTTTACCCGAAACACCTGTTTTAGACTAGTTTCAGGACTAGCCACAAACCCTATTTTCCACTGAGTGTAACTCCAAAAATACAATGACCCACAAGATGAAATTTTTATCATAGCTACCTGGATATGTTTCCTCAACGACCTCCATATTTCGCGGTCTGAATCATTATAGAAAACAAGTTATTGCGAAAATGTTGAGATGACATGTAAATAACATACCTTAGAAAGCATCATCAAAAGAATTTATCCTCCCTTGAATTTTGGCCTTCTTTACTTCGCCTTCCCTCTGAAATTGGCCTTAGATATCCTTTGGTTACCTCATTCACTTGTATATATTCAATATTGTTAAGAACCAAACATCAATATAGCATAGAAAAACCTCAGGAGAGTACTCAACGCCTTGAAAAAGAGATAATTTCAGATAATAAGCCTCTTCGAGGGGGCAACCTCCTTTTACCCCACTTAAATGTTCAAGTACAAGATGATTCAAAATGAAAATGTCCCCTTGGTATATATAGGAGACTAGGAGGTATAATTACAACTAATGGCCCAAAG
>JASDQU010099811.1:484308-498538 GCA_032191745.1 Picea mariana
TGGACAATATTTATTATGTTCTATCTCCCAAGTTTCGGCCCTTCTGGGTATGAAACTTTCTTTTAGGTAGTTCTCTGATATTTCTTCTCTGCAATGCCACAGGTCTAATCAAAATTGGATGTGCCAAGTGGAATTTATGGTAACTTCCTCACAACTTGCCGATTTTTGGCCTTTCCAAGAGATCTCACTTGTATAGCATGCCCCGCACAAAATAATTGATATAAAATTCTGAAACTCGCACCCAAAATACTACAGACTGTCCACGATCCAATGCAACTTTCCCACTCAATTTGGATACTCTAGCAATAAGTTATGATTGTTTTACCTGGAACACCTTCTTGAGACTAGTCAATAGGACTAGTCAGATACCCTATCTTACACAAGGTGTAGCTACAAATTTAAGATGACTCAGAAGCTAAAATTTTTACCACAGATACCTTACTAATTTATGTAAATGGCCTCCTGATTTTAGGGTCTGAAACATTACAAAAAAAATGTTATAGTGAAAATTCCACAATGACTCATTTCAGGATGATTCCAGAACCCTATCTTGTACAGGTTGTATCTCCAAAAGTATAAGGCCTCAGGATCTGAATTTTGAACCCAAAGTACCTTGATCTGTCTACTAAATATCCTCCAAGAAGTTCCTTCTGAAATGTTGTAGAAAAAAAATTATAGAAAAAATTCCACTGTGTCTCAGATGTAGCAGCGAAACCCCAAGACCTTGAGCTCTGATACCATATGTTAAGAACCAAACATCAATATAGCATAGAAAAACCTCAGGAGAGTACTCAACGCCTTGAAAAAGAGATAATTTCAAATAATAAGCCTCTTCGAGGGGGAAACCTCCTTTTACCCCACTTAAATGTTCAAGTACAAGATGATTCAAAATGAAAATGTCCCCTTGGTATATATAGGAGACTAGGAGTATAATTACAACTAATGGCCTAAAGCCGACATAAATAAAATAACATTACTAATATAATATGCCCCAATTAAGGGGTAATGAGCCAATATTAGGGCTTAACAAATATTCTCAAGTGCAATTAAAATTAGAGACCCTTGCCTCTTATTTATACTTTTATGTAGCTTCCTCAAGAGGTTACCTTCTAACCATCTTAAACCACTTTCTTTATTTTAGGGATAACCCACTTCTAACCACTTGTCCACTTAGTAATTTCTCCCTTAAATTTATTATTTAAATAATTTACTTTGTATCAACTTTGATTTATAGTACACTCATCACTTCACTTTATTATTTAAATAATTTCTTCTTTGTAACCACTTTGACTACTTTGACCTTTTGGGGCTAACCCACTTCTAACCACTTGTCCACTTAGTAATTTCTCCATTAACTTTATTATTTAAATAATTTCTTTTGTATCCAATTTGAATTATAGTACACTCATCACTTCACTTTATTATTTAAATACTTTCTTCTTTGCAAACACTTTAACTACTTTGACCTTTTGAGGCTTCTAGATGACTCATGAGGGTTCTCCAACTTCACATGGCCATAACTCTCTAACCGTGAGGATTTATGTGGTGTTCCACATGCCACCGGAAATGGCATGACATGTACTATCCATCTAGAATAGTCTTACCTTAAAATATATTAAAAATCATAGAATTAAACATTAAACAAAATTGGGTCCATTACCCAAACATTTTTGCTACCGGAATTTATTTAAGAGTTGACATCAATGAAAACCAACCCAAATAATCAACAATATCCCCCTTTGGCATTGATGGAAACACTCTGATTCAATACTGAATTCATATCACTCATGCTCCCCATGTGACCATCACTCCCCCTGGAACCATGCCTCTATTCTCTGCATCTGATAAATCTCTCCCATTTTGTCATCAATGGCATAAGCATCTTTCCATCCGGGGATACTCCCCCCAACTAAAATTTCCTTGGGGATACTCCCCCTAACTGAAATATTCCTAAAGAGGATCTCCCAATCTAAACTATCCTCTTTATGGTGCTTCCTCGTGTACATCTAAGACATATAAGATAAGCATTCAAAAGTATTCATTTTGGAGTAGAAATTACTTTGAGTCTCCGACGAAGATACTCAAAGGCTTCCTGTGGAAACAGTTTTGTAAAGATGTCTGCCACTTGTTCTTTTGTGCCCACATATTCAACTCTGATGTTCTTCTCTACAACTTGTTCCCGTAGAAAGTGATACTTGATTGGAATGTGCTTCGTCTTGGAGTGAATCACAAGGTTCTTTGAGATACTGATGGTGCTTGTATTATCAAAATAGATTGGAATGGGCTCATCATACTCAACCTGTATATTTGTTAGAGTTTGTTTCATCCATAGAAACTGTGTACAACATGTTGTTGCAGTATACTCTGCTACGGATGTAGATAAAGATATTGATGATTTCTTATTGCTTAGCCAAGATACTAAACACTCACCCAAGTAGAACGTTGCTCCACTGGAGCTTCATCGGTCATCAATGAAACCTTCCCAATCTACATATTTGTAGGTAATAAGTTATAGAACCTTTCTTTTTGGATACCATAATCCAAATTCTTTTGTTCCTTTGAGATATCTGAAAATCCTCTTCACTGCTATGACATGTCATTCCTTTGGCGCTGCTTGAAATCATGCCACTTGTCCAACTTCCTGCATTACATATGGTCTGGATATTGTCACATATAGTAAGCTATCAATCATTGACCTTTATTGCCTCTGGTCTGTAGACTTTGAGTCATCATATTTGCTCAACTTGCAATTGGTTTGCATAGGAGTGGCAATTGGTTTACAATCTTCCATTCCGAACCTCTTTAGCATTTCTCTGATATACTTAGTTTGAGAAATAAAAATTCCGTGGTTTCTTTGACTTATCTGAAGACCCAAAAAGAAAGATATTTCTCTGAGTAATGTCATTTCAAATTCATTCTTCATATCCTTTGCAAATTGTTTTCTTAACTTGTCATCATTACTTCCAAAAATAATATCATCAACATAAAATTCAATTAATAAAATAATATCTTGAGTTACCTTGATGTAGAGGTTGTTGTCTGCACTTCCTTTTCTTAAACTGGCCCATTGTATATATTTATCTAGTATAGAGTACTCTGCTCTAAGAGCCTGTTTTAGACCATACAAGTCCTTCTTCAATTTACATACATAATCTATTCTCTGACAACTGAAAACCTTCCGGTTATTCGATGTAGACTTCTTCTTCAAGTTCCCCATTCAGAAAATTTGATTTCACGTTCATCTGATACACTTTAATATTCTTGGAGCATGCAAAAGATAAAATAAATTGGATTTCTTCCATTCTAGAAACTGGGGAAAATGTCCCTTCAAAGTAGATTCCTTCAACCTGTGTGTATCCTTTACATACCAATCTAGATTTGTTTCTTGTAACCTGTCCATCTTCATTCAATTTATTTCTGAAAACTCACTTTGTGCCGAACACATTCATATTGGAACCAATTCCCAAGTGTCATTATTCTCTATTTGATCCAATTCTTCATCCATGGCCTTATTCTAGAATTCATCCTTGCTGGCCTCTTCAAAACTGTTTGGTTCAATTGTAGATAAGAGTGCTAGGTGTGTTTGTTCTAGTGAATGGATTCTTCTTCTAATATCAACTCCTGCATCCTTATTTCCGATAATACAATTTGAAGGATGATTCTTCTATACTCGTTTGCTAGGTGTATTTGGAGGCACTTGTTGAACTTACTCTTCAACTTATGTCTAATCATCTTCATCTTCCCCTTCTACTTCTTCTTCATCTTCTGCTTCTTGTTCGTAAAGTTGTTCCATTGATTCATTTTCTTCTTCCTTTAATTCTCGTCCACCTGTTTCATCAATTGTTACATTGATTCTTTCCACAACTTTTTTAAACCTTAGATTGTAACACTTGTATGCTTTCCTTGTACTTGAGTAACCAACAAGTACTCCTTTGTCCACATGAGAGTCAAACTTTCTCATTTTTCCATCTTCTCTTTTGTTGTAACATTTTCTTCCAAATACTCTGAAGTGCTTCACATTTGTTGGTCTTCCTTTCCATAGCTCATAGGGATTTTTTTCATTATTGTTTCTGAGAATTACTTTGTTTTGAATGTGAATTGTTGTATGCACTGCATGTGTCCAAAAAATATTTGTCAATTTGGAATCCATTAGCATTGTTCGAGCCATTTCCTCTACTATCTTGTTCTTTCTTTCAACAACTCCATTCTATTGAAGTATCCTAGCAACGAAGAATTGCCTTTTTATTCCATGCCTACTATAGTAGTCCATAAATTCCTTTGAGGTGAACTATCCTCCATTATCAAATCTCAAACATTTGATTTTTGAATCCATTTAATTTTCAACCATCTCCTTGTAGACCTTGAAGTTTTCAAAAGCTTCTGACTTATTCTTGAGAAATAAAAATGAAATCATTCTTGTATAATCATCAACTAATAACATAAATTATTTCTCACCCTTTACACCCTTTGTTGTAGTTGTTCCAACTAGATCAGTATGCACAATTTCTAGTGGTCTTGTCGTTGAATATTCCTTTGATTTGAACCTGGTATTTGTTTTCTTTCCTTGTTGACAATGCTTTCATAAAGTGTTGGTTGGTTTCCTGATCTGGGGAATTTCTCTAACTGCTTCCTTTTTGTTGACTTTGACAAGTTATCAAAATGTATGTGACACATTCTTCTATGCCATAGCCAACTTTCATCTTCCTTTCCTAGACAACACTTTCCATTTCCAATTTCACTTAATACATATATGTTGCTTGAAGTTCTTGCATCTGTTGCAATCAATTTTCTTGAACCTTCTTTTGTTATCTCACACTTTTGTGAATCAAAAGTAATTTTATGACATTGGTCACACATTTAACTTACACTTAGAAGATTATGTTTCATATATTCTACTAGTAGAACATTTTCTGCCTTGGTATTCTTATTTCCAATTCTAATTGTACCTTTTCCAATAATTTTAGTTGAATCATCATTTTTGAAGGATACTGGTCCATATCTTTCCTTTCTTAATGTAAGAAACATGTCTTTATCACTTTTCATGTGTTTTGAACAACCATTGTCAACATACCAACCACGTTTTTTTCTGCTTAGCTTGTAGAGAGAGTGTGCATTCTTCATTTCTATACTGATTCTGCTTTATTATCCATGTTCTCTTCTGAGGTTCATGTCTGTGATTGTTGTTCTTCTATTTTGGTTCTCTAGGAGGGATTGTCATTCTACAATCTTTGGCCATGTTTCCAAAGTTGTTGCACTTGTAGCATTCCATTTCAGTGCTTAATGATACAAACCTGTTGTAGCTTCTTCTTTGTGTTTCAATAGGCCTTCTTGGATAACCGTTTTGTGTATGAATTTAAAAGTTGTTTATGTTCCTCCTATTAGCTCTCCAATTTACAACTTTATGTCTAAAATTATTGCATGCATAACATAAACCAAAAAATATAGTTTGATACCTGGGAGTTCAAGATCTTCTGAAAGGAGTTACTTTTATGAATCCTTCTTTTTCCTAAGGCCTTCTTGTTTTTGTCAGTCGATGATTTTGAAATATTAATCTTCTCGATGGAGGAGTGTCCCTGTAATCTTCCTTGTAGGTATTCCTATTCTCTTTGATTGTTTTTGCATAACTTTTTGGGTATGTTTCTTGTTTTTTTTCTTTGGAGATTGATCGCTTTTTTGTCTGATTGTATCCAAGTCCGAACTTGTCATGATGAGGATTTTGACTGCTGATAATGTCATCCAAAACTTTAGAGTTTTTCTGCATATCTTTCTTTTGAATATCTTTTCTCAATGTGACAATCTATGCTTCCAAATTTCCAATGATCCTAGCTCTTTCTTCTAGCTTTTCTTTGAGTCCTTATTTAATTCTTTTATCTTATTCTATTTGAACCTTCAATTTCATGATCATTTGTTCTAGTTACTAAGTGTCTTCTTTCTTATCTAGTTCTTCTTGTAGCTTCTTGTTTTTCTTCTTTTCTCTTCTTATAACTTCTATGGCACTCAACAATTCTTCTCGGTAGTCAACGTTTTCCTATTCATATTCTTCTTTGGTTTCTTCTTTATCAGAGTCTTCTACTTCCACGAATAGAACTCTTTCTGTCTCACTGTCACTGACTTCATCTTGATTTGATGAGGAGATGTCTTCTTTGGTGCATAAGATTTTCTTGAAAGCTTTATTTTTGGTTCTCATTCCTTTATATGTTTGTTTGCTATTTGAGTAATATTCATCATTCCTCTTAATTTTCTTATGAAGAAATTTGTTATCAAAATGACCAATACCATCACAATTAAAACAAAGCAATGGAAGATTACCTTTATATCTGTCATTGGTTCCCTTGTTCAATCTTCTGGCAAAGTTGGACACTTCTTCTTCATCATATTCTAAGAAGTCACTGTTGTTGCTATGTTCCTTTTACTTTCCTTTTTGCTTTGACCTTTTGGATGCTTTGAAGGCTTCTTATTTTATATATGCATTTTCCTATTTAGTTCTTATTTCATATGCTATGAAGATTCCATGTAGTTCATCCATGCTTATTGAGTCTATATTTTCTCTTTATTCTAGTGCTGATATCTTAGGATCAAATATCATAGGAAGAGATATTAGTACATTTTGAACAATTACAGATTCTTCAATTTCTTCTCCTAATCTTATCATTGCATTCATTGTTTCATTGACTCGTAAGAAGTAAGATGCAATATTCTCATTTTCCTTCATCTTTAGTTGTTCGAATTGACCTATGTAAGTTTGAAGCTCTGCTTCTTTAACTTTTGAATCTCCTTCATAAATATTTTGAAGTTTGTCCCAAATCTATTTAGAGGAATTACAATGTACAACTTTGGTATATATCGATTCACCAAGACCATTCAAAAGTGCATTTGTGGCTTTGGAAATTTTATTTTGACTGATTTTCATTGATTTTTCACTTGTTGGCAGAACTACTGGTTCGTTGTATCCATCTACTACTGATTGTCAAATTTAAAGTCCATGTGATTGTATATATGTTTTCATCCTTCTACTCCATAATCCATACTTCTATCCATCAAACCGTGGTATTCTATTTTTATACATGTTGTTTCTCTCCATGATCTACCTTTTATTGGTTAAATTGATTTCTGAAGGAACTTGCTCTGATACCAATTGTTGGATTACTGAGAGGGGGGGATGCATCAGTAATAGAGAAATATAATCCTTTTTTACCATAAAATGCAAGTTGATGCAAGAGCATTGTAAGCAGCCAGCCAAGCAAGCATAAGGGCGGAAGACAGCTGGAAAAGAGCAACACACATTTTTCACATTTTGAAATGTTTTTGAAAAATTAATGAGCAAACATTAATGTAGTAGTTAAAGGAAGCGTACTTGCATATTGTAAACATATATTGAGCAATTTTCTCTCATCTGCCGAATGTAATAGACATTAAGTCTATTTAATGAAAGTAGATAGATTTGAATTAAGAGATTAGACAGTTTTAGAAGCATAGGAGGGAAAATGGATATAGACACCCTCACTCTTGTATCATTGGATGATTGTAACATTATCATCATTGAGAGATGTAGCAGAGAGCTGTAGAGAAGAACCCATGTACAGGAGCATTTGAGTTAATATATGAATCTTTGACTCAATATTCATGGTGTTATGATGCTTACTGTTTACATTTACTGAATGGTATGCTTACAGTTGTTTTATTCTCTCTGTTTATGCATTTGTTTCAATGTTGGGTTAAATGTGTGATTTCATGTTAAGTGTATGAAGTTTGATAGAGCGGTAGAATGAGTTTCAATTGTTTCTCATCGTGAGAGTTCTTGCAAGGAGTGCAGTGAAACGTTCGCAAGGTGTGCATTGACAAGAGTCTGAGTTTTATCTCAGAAAGCTTAGGAGAGATACCGTTGTTCTCATACCAGCAGAAGTGCAGGTGAAGCACAGAGCTGTGCAAGGTGTGCACAGGCTAGTTGAAGCCTTAGAAGTTATTAACTAAGGTGAAGGTGGAAGGACTGTTGTTGCAAAGAATGCACGGAGCCGAGGACTCAAATAACCAGAGGTTATTTTAAATATTGTTGCAAGGAGTCCGAGAAGGAAACCCTTTTGGGAGGCTTGAGTTTGCAAGTGAAATCTCAGGAGGGAAAACACCTTTGAACACTTCAAAGGAAGGCAGAAATCAAACCACTTCAAAGGGGGACGGGATTCGAAGCCATCGCATAGAAGTTAAGTTCAGAAGGGAGAACATTCAGTAGTTTGGAAAAAGTCAATTGAAGCGTGAATCGAGTAGTCAGAATTCTCCATGGAGAGTTTGTAAAGTCGCGAGGACCGTAGGATCCAGTGGAGCTGTATGGACGGTGAGAATCCTTCATGAAGGAAGTGAAAAGTTGCGAGAGCCATTGGATTTGGCAGAGTTGCAAGGTGATCACAGGCCGGTGAAACCCATCACCTTAGGATCTAGGATCAACGTGAGTCGTTGATCATGCTTTGGGTAAGTTGTTGGATCATATCGCAAACTCGGGGTTCATAAGTTTGGAGGCCAGACCAAATTTCTTGGTTTGCGCGAAGTTATGAGTTGTGAGGAATAGAGAAGGAGATCCAAACCATTGGATCCAGAACACGGGAGAACCCTTGGATCAGAATCTCCATGTGGTATCGCGCACTTGGGGGTTTGGGGTTTGAAAGAGTTTCTTTTCGACTGCAGAAGTCGCGAAGTGCCGAGCGCCAAAGGATCGTGCCAACACGTGGAACATTTGGTTGGTGGGGACCACGTGGTTGACAGATGGTGTAGTAACAATGCCCAAAGAAAGATGGAAGCGGGTGACAGGTGGTGGACACACATCGCCTGGGAAGGAGTCAACTATTGTTGACTTATCGTGTCTCGGGGATTCGCGAAGGAGGAGCACAAGGGATCAACGCTCCAACTTGCAAAGTTGCGAGTCACGAGGGGTTCTAGAATTAGGCCCTAGCAAGTGGTCATTGGTAGAGGCACTAACGAGGAGGAACTATACCCATATCGACATCTCAGGTATCGGAGGTTTAGAAAAGAGGAGTCGAGGGTCTTCGACTCACAAACTCGCATATTGCGAGTTGCGAAAAGCACTTGCACTAAAGGCTCGGGTTGTGGTGGTGAGGAGGCAAAGGCTCACATCTGGTGCACATGGTGCAGGTGGAGTTTTCATGAAGAACCTGTGGATCGGATTCGTTGAAGGTTTCAGCAGGGAACTGAAGGAGTCGCTTTGACTCATGGAGAAATTAGAACGATCCTGTGCAGATCTCGGTTGAAGAGAGTTGGGGGTCTGCATCAGAGTGGTATCAGAGCTTGATTTTTTCTATATATTTTAGACAGAGTGAGGTAGAGGAAAAGGAGTAGTCTCATACCATCATAGTGGTATCAGAGCCTAGAACAATTTCTTTTCTTTCGATAGCAGAGAGAAGGGAGAAAATTTTATAGCCATGCCACCAAGAAGAAGAGATAGGCCAATGCCTGATCCAGAAGTGAAAAGAGAAATGATCGAATTACGTGTCAGGCTTGATGCCATGGAGACAACACAGAGGTGCATAGTTGACACTGGGGATATCAGTGAAGCTGAAAGTGAGAATAAAGTTGGAAATGAAGGAGAAGAAGTTGCAGTTGAAGATGCTGCAAACGAATGCCTATTCAGAGATGTTGCGAGGATAGGTGCCATAGTAGAAATGGACATTCCAGTGTACGAAGGAAACTTAGATGTTGAAGAACTTCTAGACTATATTAGAGCTCTAGACAAATACTTCAACTATGAGGATGTCGAAGAAGACAAGAAATTCAAACATGTCATTACTAGACTTAAAGGCATGCAACACTATGGTGGGATGAACTGTAGGTTGACAGACACTGCAAGGGTAAGCAAAAAATCAAAAGCTAGGATATAATGGTTGCAAAGATGAAAGCCAAATTTATACCCAAGGATTATCAAATCACTCTGTTTAGGAGGATGTATAATTTGAGACAGAAGTTGATGTCAGTGAAAGAATACACTGAAGAGTTCTACAAGGTAAACATCAGAGCAGGTCATCAGGAAAGCGATGATGAAAAAGTCACCAGGTACATGAATGGTCTGCGATATGACATTCAAGAAGAGATGAGCATGATGACCATTCGGACTATGGAAGATGCGTATCAGATGGCTCTAAAAGCTGAAGAGAAGCTGAGATGAAAGCAAGGTCAAAGAGGCCGAGGTAGAAGTCAAGCCAGAGGAAAAACAATTTCCCAAGATAGAACTCAGAAATATAAATAAGAGGGGAAGAAACCTCAAACTCAACATGAGAGAGGAGGAAGCTCACAGAGAGGGCAGTATGCTAATAGAAATAATTTTCCTCGAGCTAGAGGAAGAGGAAGAGGCAGAGGAGGTGAAGTGAAATGCTTTGTCTGTGGAAAAATCAGACATAAATCCTATGAGTGTCTAGATAAGAAGAAATATGGTGGTGAAACTCACATTTCCGAAGCTCAAGGACAGAATGTTGAGGCAGAAGACACTGAGGGCAGAAGATCCTTAATGATGAGGAAAGTTCTCTTAAAGCCAGAGAAGGAGGCAGAGAACCTAGCCCAAAGAAACAATCTGTTTCAGACTACTTGCAAAACTAAAGACAGAGTATGCAAAGTCATAGTGGATAGTGGTAGCACAGACAATCTCGTATCTACGAAGATGGTAGAAGMTGGAGCTAGAGACTGTTGTACATCCAAGCCCATACAGAGTTTTGTGGCTACAAAAAGGACATCAGGTAAATGTCACTAAACAATGTTTAGTTGAATTTAAAATAGGAGGATATAAAGATGAAATATTATGTGATGTCATTCCCATGGATGTTTGTCATCTATTGTTGGGTAGACCATGGCAATATGATATAAACGTAGTTCGTGATGGGATAAAGAACACGTACACCCTGGAGAAAAATGGTAGGACTCACATGTTGTTGTCGATCAAAAACCAAGAAGTGAAAATAGAGATGAGCAACACTGTACTTCTCATGAGTGGGAAGGAACTTCTTAATGAGGTTAAGAAGAAGAAAGACATGCAATTTATTGTGGTCAGGAAGCCCAAAATTGTTTTGACTAGTAAAAGAATAGATGATTTACCAGAGGAGATCTAGGAGTTGCTGGAAGAATTTGTTGATATAGTAGTGGACAAACTACCTTGTTTGTTACCACCTATTAGGAGTATAAGCCATCATATCGATCTTATACCTAGAGCCAGTTTTCTGAACAAAGCCTCATATAGATTGATGCCGCAGGAAAATGAAGAAGTCAAGAGACAAGTCCAAGACTTAATGGACAAAGGATTGATTCGGGAGAGCTTGAGTCCATGGATTGTTCTGACGGTGCTCAACCCAAAGAAAGATGGAGGTTGGAGAATGTGTACAAACTCAAGAGCAATCAATAAGATTACCATCAGATACAAATTTCCATTGCCAAGGATGGACGATTTGATGGATTGCTTGAGCGGAAAATTTTTTTTTTCAAAGATTGATTTGAAAAGTGGATATCATCAAATTCAAGTGAGAGAAGGTGATGAATGGAAGATAGCATTCAAGATGAATGAGGGGCTGTATGAATGGCTTGTTATGCCATTTGTCTTAACGAATGCGCCCAATACTTTCATGAGATTGATGAACGAAGTCCTGAAGGATTTCATTGGGAAATTTGTCATTATATATCTTGATGATATATTAATTTTCAGCAGGACATAAGCAGAGCACTTCAAACATTTAGCTGCAATGATGAGGAGATTACAGCAAGAGAAATTGTTGATCAATGTGAAGAAATAATCATTTATGAGAACATAACTCATTTATTTGGGTTTTGTTATCTTGCAAATGAGTTGAAAATGCATCTAGAAAAGGTAAATGCAATTAAGGATTGGCCATCACCGAAGAGTGTGTTTGAAGTTCGAAGCTTCCATGGTTTGGCTAGCTTCTACAGGAAATTCATCCGAAACTTCAGTGGAATTAGCGCACCAATGATGGATATGGTGAAGAAAAGATATAAATATTTTTACTGGATGGAGGAGGCAAAGAAGAGTTTCAATCTATTGAAGAATAAGATCACTGAGCAACCAATTCTGGTTTTGCTAGATTTCAGCAAGACATTCCAGGTCAAGTGTGACGCGAGTGGATTTGCAATTGGAGCCTTCTTGAGCCAAGACGATAGTCCGATCACATATTTTAGTGAGAAACTAAATGAAGCAAATATTAAGTACTCAACATATGACAAAGAATTCTATGCAGTCATACAAGCGCTAAAGAAATGGAGGCATTATTTGGTTCCTAAAGAGTTTTTTTTGTACAGTGATAATCATGCTTTACAATTCGTGACTCAATAGGAGAAGTTGAACCAAAAACATGTTAAATGGGTTGAATTCATGCAGAATTTTACTTTTGTGATTAAGCATATTTCTAGAACTGCTAACAAAGTTGCTAATGCTTTGAGAAAGAAATGTTTGCTTATGTAGGAATAAGTTTTGATAACCTCAAAGAAATGTACAGGGATGACCCAGATTTCAAGGAGGCATATGAGGCATATGAAAATCCAGTTCTCAGGGATAGAAGCCAATGGACTGAATACATGATCTAGGATGGATTATTGTTCAGGGGAAATCAACTATGTATTCCAAAATGCTCCATGAGGGAGAATTTGTTGAAGGAAAAACACAGTGGAGGATTGGTCGGACACTTCGGTCATGACAAGATGTTCTCAAAGTTGAATGGCTCATATTTTTGGCCAGGGATGAGGACAGATGTTAAGAAATTCGTGGATAGGTGCAGAATTTTCCAGCACATGAAAGGAAAAAGACAGAACATAGGGTTATATCAACCATTACCCATACCTAAAAGGCCATGGGACACAGTGAGCATGGATTTCATATTGGGACTGCCAAGGACACAAAGAGCATGTGATTCGATCTTTGTGGTAGTCGACAGATTTTCAAAATTGGCACATTTCATACCATGCCAGAAAACAAGTGACGCAACTCATATTGCAAACCTATTTTTCAAGGAAGACGACAGACTTCACGACTTGCCAAGGAGTATCGTTTCTGATAGAGATACCAAGTTCGTAGGACATTTCTGGAGGACCTTATGGAAGAAGTTGGGAACAAATTTGTCTTTCAGCTCAGCATATCATCCTCAGATGGATGGATAGACAGAGGTCTGTTGGCAGCCAACTCATTTTTTATTTCTCTTAAACAAACGCTGCCTACACCTCTTGTCTCGTTAATGACAAATCATCGTCGCATTGTGCTTCTAGACATTTGTTTCATTTTCGCGACAATTGCAATTTGATTTTGATTTGATTTTCACAACTGAAAGTGTGAAAATACCTTTTTATTCATTTGGACTATAGTCGCCTCTTATTGACTTCTCCTAAGGACATTCGACCATTGGTTTATCGCATGATTGCAAAGGGTTTTCAAACTTATGTCTTTTAAGCCCATTCTTACCTTCATTGCGCATATTAAATCTTTTGATTACTAAGCTTGAGAGCATCAAGATTTATTGGTTTTATTTTTGATCTTATCAAATCTTTGATCTCATATGCTTTTATTCTTATTGTTGTAGTTTCTTGGCTCATTGATATCATGAGAGATTCTAGATTGCAATGTTTTAGAAACTTTGGAATGCAAACGTTTCATTGCGCAAACGAATGCATTGGTGAGATTATAAGGGGATATTACAGCTGTAAACACCGGCCTCCTTACCAGAAATTGAACTATTCTTCACTTGCCACGCTCATGCTCATAGGGTGGTTTCCTTAGATTCATAAATTGTACACAGGGTTTTATTGTTGTTTGGAGGATTGTGCGAGTTGTAGGGAAAAGAAGTTCCGGCCCCGGAGTTACAACCTTGCCAATCAGTATCATTGATTCAAATACGGTTGACGATTTATCTTTGGACTTACCCACTTCAGAATCATTGCAAACTTCGTGGATGGTCGATCCAACTGCCTTTATTTCTCCATCGGTTAAGGATATTCCAACTCTGTCCAGTGGTGATTCAGTTTCTTTTTTCCTCCAATGTGATGGAGAAGGTGCTATCTCTACCCAGGAAAAGATAAAGAAAGGGATGTCAGATGAGCATGTCAAAGTAGAGTTACAGAGAATGTGGCAGAAGTTGCTCTTCGGCCACCTCTTCTCCCTGCTCCAACATTGTCAGTGAATGAATGGGCTCAGGTCAATAATGATGTAAAACACGAGGAACACACTTCAAATGGCAGAGCGACT
>JASDQU010099812.1:9262-37322 GCA_032191745.1 Picea mariana
CAAAGCAAAGGGAACCTCTTTCACGTCCTCATGGTAAAGAGAATCTATTAAAGGGAAAATGAAGAAATTATTGCAGCCATTGTAATCTAACTGGTCATTGGGAGAAGAAGTGTTGGAAGCTTCATCCTAATCTTTGTCACACACCAAGCAAGAAATTTGTGGAAGCAACCACCAAGAAAGAGGTCGCGCAAAGGGTGATGGAACATGTGGTCAATGTTCCTGCATCGGTCCCTGAAGAAAATCAGTTGCAAGAAGATGGCACCTTTCATTAGTTGGGTAAGAAATGGTTATCATTTCTCCAAAATTGAAATTTGTTGTGTTAGCAAGATTATAGATCTAAGCTATAATGACTGAGATGATAAATTTCCAAGAATAGTCTCAAGGCACCAGAGTTTGTTGTACAAAATGCTCTAGGAGAAGCATGCAAATATTTGAAAGGACAAACATTATCATGTTAGTGAATTTTTTTGTGATCATTACTCTTGCGGACTCGTTCTTGGAGAAAAAATAAAGTCCCTGTGTCATATCAATGAAAAAACTAAGCATGCGAGACGATTGAAGAGGCATTGGGGTACAACATGCCAGCCCTCTATGTCATTTAAAGAGGAAATTACTCAAATTTGATGTGGTAAATGCTTTCCATGTTCTACTACAATATATATTCATATATGTCACATTAGAAACGTGGTTGTTGCATATAAATATCAGTGCCAAGAGAACAAATGTCAAAATTTCTCTAATGGCAACCATCGTTGTCAGGAGAAACTGTTGATAGATGAATCCACGAGCCATTAGGATGTAAGCTACAAAATAAGAGGGACATTAGCAGACACGATGGGTATGAGACTTCTGACAAACTAGAAAAGTCTGATTGAATCGTGCTTGTGTACACCATGGCTCTAGGTACATAGAATGTCATGCTTCTGTGTGTGGCTATTCTCATTAGGAACTGCGATATCAAACCCATTAACATTCTTATGCCTGTGTCTAGGAGCGTTGTTGGTGCATTGCCTATGGTGATGATCGTGCAGATGGAATCTATGGAGACTGATGTGGAAGCATAGAGAAAGGTTGCAGCCAACTCAAATTTATGCCATGAGATAAACATGTAAGCTGAATGGTTGCTCTGGAGAAGCATTCTGGAAGATTTTAGGAGAAAAACTAAAAAAAGGGGCCCAAGTATGATGTATATCAAGTTGTGTATGCATCAAATAAAGATTAAGGAAATTTGTTTGATTCTTCCACAATTATTATCAGTTGGCGTTGTTATGCGAGATATGATCTTCGTGGGCAGTCTCACTTTTGTGACTGGCAAGAAGGTTTTGGACCGCATCAGATAATTTATCAAATTACCTCTATTAATTTGATATGAGTGACCTCTCAAAAGAAATCTTGCATAAAGATAGTTGTGCTAGAATCCTGAAGGAAACTAGATCCAAGCTGGAGATCTGTGAAGTTGCAATTATGATGCAAAAATCCAATCTCTCAAGATCCACGTCACAATTTTCCCGCTGGGCTCTGCGCTTACATCCCTAACATCGGCCTCATCATCAGACTACAACGATGTTGGTAGGGTTCAACTCTGCAATGGATGTAAGGAGAGCATCCAGATTGGTGATTTATTCATGATCATTTCAGTCACATAGACTATTGCGAAAGTTGGGTTCCAATACATGACGGATCTTCCTCCTGCCATTGCTCACTTTTTCCAACACATCATGGAACTGTGTGCATGATCCCTAGCTCTACCAGTGTCACAGAGGGGTTTCCCTAGAATCGATCAGAGATTTGTGGTGGAGCACCAATCCCATAGCCCGAGGACCAAATATTGGTAGAGCGAGCCAAAAACTTTTCAAAGTTCTTTTGAAAAACTATTGTAAGCCATTGTATACAATTTCATTCATTTTCATATGCACCGGTTCTAATACCAAGCTTTGATAGGTTACCATGCCGAATATTTTTGAACCATAGTAGAAGCCATGTAAATATATGATGCACATATTATTGTGCCTAAAGTGGGAGATGGAAAAAAATAGGGGATATGTAAAAATTTTATATGTTGCACATTTTATGCCATGTAATGGCCTTGTAATTTGATGTAAATGTGATTATGAAGCATTGTAAAAAGGGATATTAGCCACTCTATAAGAGTCAAAGAGAGTGAGAGGAATTTGTTTTTATGTCTAACACCTTGATTGGCTTTATTGTAATCATTGTTGATTGAGGCGATTTGTCTAGGTCTATTTAGGCATTCATTGTAAACTTGACCAATGAGTATGATTATAAACTCTTGGCAAGTAGACACTCCAAAGATTGCAATACAGGTATCATCAATTATAGGTTGCAAATTTATGCAGATGTGGGCTTCAACATTTCAACTCCAGAGAACAAAGGCGAAGGAGACAGGGGTGTGCCTTTTCTAGACATTTGTTTTGCAACAGTTGCAGGTGTTGGCTTTTCATTCTGATCATGAAGTACGTGGGTGAAGGAGTCTTGAAGGAATGTTCCTTTTGAAGACATTTGCATACAGATAAAGTTGATACTTTTGGAGACCAAAAGGTTCTTTTGTGGGTAGGCGTGATCCGGGCGGATCTCCACACATGGTAGGAACTTTACTTTGTTCACCAAGTTGATTTGAAGTTGGTGACAAAGTGGTGAAAATGGTGAATTTATGCTTTTATGAGTTTCATGATCTCACGCATTTTTATTAATGCTTTGTGAGATAAGTCTCATGCATTTATCATTTTATTTGATTAATGCTTTGTGAGATCCTCATGCATTTTATCATGATTTAAATGAGCTTTTAAAAAACTCATGCATTTAATTCTTTTTGTAAAATGATTAATACTTGTGAGGTAAATTAGACTCACGTATTTTTCATTAAAATTGTAATTATGGAAATTGGTTTTTTATGTGAGAAACCACCTCACACCAATTTTCCAATTTTCTCACTGGTAGGTTGAGAGAATCAAGGCCACGGTTGAAGAGTCTTTGGATGGTTTTGAGACTTTTCCCATTATGTGCTTGAAGATAGCTTGAGATCCTACTTTTATGGATCTTGTTTTTCCTCTTTTGTGATTAGATCCTATTATTGTGGATCTAGGAATTATGTGAGCCATATTCAGGGAGAAGGAGAGTAATGAGGAAATAATGAGGGGAGTTAGAGAGCCATAGTGCTACTACTCCTAAGTATTGAGAGACTTATTCATGTAAGGAAGTATCCTTCTTGATGTATGGAGAGTTATTAGTGTGAGTAGTCTTCTTGAATCCTCATTGAAGGAGAAGGCATCTCTTATGTAATCACTTATGAGAAGGTCCCAACATCTTTTGAAAAAGGAATGAAAGTGATCTGTATTCCAATTGAAGTGGGTCTGAAGACGTATCCTAGGAGGGGTGAACTCCATTACCAACATCGATTGTCTCTCTCTTGTCTTTTCATATGATTATTCCATTTTGAGTTCATGTGTTTTATGTATTATTGTTTAAAAGCATGGTTATTAATGAACTCATATGCCCTTTAATCCTTATGAAAATAATGAGTCAATAAAATATTCTCGATTGAAAACTTGCATAGAGAAAGTATTCACCCGTTTTCGAATCAATTTTTAAGGCGTTGGATCATAACATTTGGTTTCAGAACATTGATCCTAGGTTTTTTATTCTCCAAGCAAGTCATCTTATAATTTTTTCTATAAATTAATTTATGGGATGAATCAAATAGTGAAACTTGGAGGTTATTTAGACAACATAGCAAGGTATATCTGGTACAAATTTAAGCTTCTAGGTCATCATACTTTCATAGATATACCCTTTAGAAGATATAATTTTTTACTAGTCCTATAACTAGTCTCAAACATGTGTTACAGGTAAAACAGTCATATATTATTCAAAGAAGATCCAAATTTTGTGAGACTAGTTGCATTTGAAAGGGGGTAGTCTTTAGTATTTTTGGTACAAATTTCAAAATCAGGTATTAAATATTGGATGTGTGGCATTCTTTACAAGTTTGCTCTCTAGAAAAGTCCAAAAATCAACAAGGTTGTTGAAAGTTATCATAACTCTCACTTGGCAGTTCAAATTATGGTCAGACCCATGGAATTGTAGAGAGGACATATCATAGTACTATAGGCCAGAATTTTGGAGTTGGAAAGGGCGAAAATTCAGAAATACATCAGAAGAAAGGTCGGCTAGGAGGACAGACTCCAAAATAAGGGTTTGAAAGCCATGTAACTTACAATTGGCATAACTTTTTATTGGAAGATCTGTTTTTTGGTGATTCAAAATTTGTGATAAACAGAAAAAACAGGAGTATTATTATTTTTATTCCACATGGCTCCAAAAAATATGTCAAACCCAATTAAACCTCCAGAAGTCTCATTTATAACTCATGAAAAAAATGATGAGATACATAACACGCTATCCAAATTGGAGTAACAACTTAATGATTTGATTTCTAGTTCAATAAGAAGTAATGAGTTGATAAAATCACAAATAAAAATTCAAGAAATGGAAAGAATATGGATGAAATGGAAAAGAAGAATGACATGAAAAAGAAGATGGATGAAAATAAAATAAAAAAGAAATACAAAAATCCATGAAGGAATTGCAAAATTGCATGTCTTCAATGATCTTTCAGGCTCTAGATGAGAGACTCCCTAAAGGAGATAGAAAAATGCAAGGAAATCATGACAATAAAGGTAGTGTTCATGTTGAACAACCTGTCAATGATAAACAATTTTCAAGTGGATTTAAATCTATTAGTGGAGTTAATTACGTTGGGGGTCCTAAATTCAAATTTCCCAATATTGAATTAAAGAAGTTTGATGGAATAGTGGTCTTTACCTAGGTGAACCAAATAGAGAAATATTTTGAACTACATAATATTATGGATGATAAGAAAATGATTTACATATAAACTTTGAACTTTGAGATAAAACCATATCAATGGTATCAATGGGTAATTAAAAAGAAGCCCCCTTTTTATCATCATACTTGGGGTTTATTTACAAAAGAATTAGAAGCACAATATGAGAAAGTTTAGGAACATGACTACTTCAGTCAATTGAAAAGAATCAAGCACCTGGGTGATATTGAAGATTGTAATTCAGAATTTCAGGTATTGACCACAAGGGTGGATGACATAAGTGATAAACATTTGTTGGAACTTTACATGGGTGGATTAAAAGAAGACATTAAACATGAGATTTTCTCAATACATCCTACAAATATTATGGAAGTTATGCAATTTGTTTGTTATATTCAAGCCAAGAATAAGGCTACACACAAGTCTACCATTGGAGCATACACATGAAGCAGAGATCATTTTGGGGTTCATGAGACAAGCATACCTCAACTGACAAGGTTGACACCTCAACAAATGGATGAAAGAAAAGAAAAGGACTATGTTTCAATTGTGACAACAAGTATAGTAAGGGACATAAATGTAGTGAGAATTAATTATTCTACATAGACTATGAAGAGGAAGAAGATAAGGAATTGGAACCGCCACGAGATCTAGATCTAGAAGAGACTACTCCAACAATATTTTTTCATGCATTGGCCGACATCAATACTCTACAATCCCTCAATATACAAGGCTACATCGAAAATAAAAAGGTAACAATATAGATTGATTATGGAAGTATCCATAATTTTATCAATTACAAATTAGCAAAATATCTCATTTGCTTTGTATATCCTGCACCAGAGTTTCAAGTAATGATTGTAGATGGAGGTACCATAAATTTATTCATGGAAATGACATAGTATTAAGCTCAACATGGGGGAGTATTTTTTGGATAGCCCCATGATTTCCATCTAAATGGGTGGTGTTGATATTGTATTAAGGGTTCAGTGGCTAGAATCATTGGGAACAGTGGCCCTTAATTTTCAAGATCTTTTCATGAGATTTTATTTAGATGGCAAGGAAATTGAGCTTACAGGTATCCAAGGGAAATAATATAAAGTGATAAGCTCTAATATAATGAAAAAAATACTCAAAAAGGGACACTAGGGTGTGATTTCACAATTGTGCTCACTTGATGTTCAAACATATATATCCTCTAATCCATTAGATCTCCAAATAGTTATCCACAAGTATTCCAAGGTATTTGGTGAAATGACTAAGGGTCTTCCACCTGTTTGAGATCATGACCATGCTATTCATTTGCAACTAGGAAGTGTACCACCTAACATTAGTCCTTACAGGTATCCATAGGCACATAAGAGTGAGATCGAGCACATGATCATGAAATGTTAGAAGTTCGTGTCATTCAAACTAACCAAAGTTCTTTCTCTTCACCAGTGGTGTGAATTACAAAAAAGGATGGTTTATGGTGTATGTGTCCATATTATAGACAACTCAATAAAATGACCATCAAAGACAAGTTTCCTATTCATATCATTAATGAATTATTAGATGAATTGCATGGATCAAAATTCTTTACTACATTGTATCTTCATTCAACATATCATCAAATCAAAATGAGGCAGGAAGACATTCCTAAAACTGCTTTTACAACACATGAAGGTCATTATGAGTTATTGGTTATGCCATTTGGACTTACTAATTCACTTTCAACATTTCAAAGCTTGATGAATTCTATTTTCAAGCCCTTCCTTGGAAAATTTATGTTAGTATTTTTTAATGACATACTAATCTACAACAAATCTTGGGAAGAGCGTGTAAAACATGTTAATAGAGTATTACAACTATTAGAAGAGAAACAAATTTATGCAGAGCCTTCCAAGTGTGCCTTTGGGGTTCAAGAAGTGGAATATTTGGGTCATATTGTATCTCATGAAGGTGTAAAAGCGGACCCTTAACAAAATTAAAGCTATGAGGGAATGGCCAATTCCCAAAACCTTGAATAAACTTAGAGGATTCTTAGGATTGACAGGATATTACTACAAGTTTTTCAAGAACTATGGTCAAATAACAACACCCCTAACAACATTATTAAAGAAGGAAGCATTTTCTTGGACCGAAGAAGCAATCAAAGCTTTTGAAAAACTTAAGGAGGCTACGTGTACAACTCTCGTCCTAGCCACACCTAACTTTATAAAAACATTTATTGTGGAGTGTGATGCTTCAGGCCATGGAATTGGCATAGTCCTAATGTAAGAAGGAAGCCCTCTTTCCTTTGAAAGAATCCAACTTAAAGTTAAAAACTTAGTCAAACCCATTTATGAAAAATAATTGTTGGCCATACTACATGCAGTTCATAAATGGTTCCCTTACCTAATAGGAAGACACTTCAAAGTAAAAATAGATCATGATAGTTTGAAGTACTTCTTGGAGCAATGGTTATCTTCATAAGAGAAACAAAAATGGGTTATAAAGATGTTGGGTTATGAATTTGAAATTATCTACAAAAAAAGGAAAACATAATGTTGTGGCATATGCCCTTTCAAAGAAAGAGGAAGAAACATAAGGTTCATTGTGTGCAATTTGTATTGCTCAATCTGATTGGGTGGAAGAAGCAAGGATAGAATGGAAGCAAGATCAAGAGGTATACAAGATCATTCAATAACTACATGAGGGCCCTGGATCATTAGATAATTGTGTATGGAAGAATGATTGATATGGTATCATGATCACCTATATGTATGTAAGAATTCACAACTCAAACAGAAGGTCCTTTTGGAATTTCACACTTTTCCTATAGGAGGACATTTGGATTCTTGAAAATTTCCACGGTATCAAGAAGGATTTTTTATAGGAAGGTAATAAATTTGACGTTCAAAAGTTTATGTCTGAATGTTTGGTCTACCAACATAATAAGGGAGAGACAATCAAGACATCAGGTCTCCTACAACCATTAGCTATACCAAGTCAACATTGGGAAGAAGTTTAAATGGATTTTATTACAAGTTTACCCAAATACAAAGGAAATATTTTCATCATGGTAGTAGTGGATCTACTCACATAGTATGCTCATTTTTCTCTCTTTCTCATCCTTTTAAATCAAATACAATAGCCACAACATTCATGGAAACAATTCAAAGCTACATGGAGTCCCCAAGGCTATTAAAAGCGACAGAGATCTAATTTTCACTGAAAATTTTTGGACTAAATTATTTTCCTGTTTGGGTACTCAACTGGATCACAACTCATCTTACCACCCTCTATCCTATGGGAAAACTGAGATTGTGAATAAGTGTTGAGAAGGATGTCTTCGTTTCTTTTCATCCAATAAACAAACGCAATGGGTCAAGTGGTTTCAATTGGCAGAATGATGGTACAACACATCCTTCCATACTTCATAAAAAATGTCCTCGTTTCAAGCAGTGGAGGACCACATAGGGAACCAACAAGAGGTTCTCAAACTATTGAAGGGCAACTTGGTTATGGCACGAAATAGAATGAAACAACAAGCAAATCAAAATCACAGAGGGAATTTGAAGTGGGGGATTGCATATTTATAAGGCTACAACCATATAAACGGATGTCCCTCAAGCAACAAAAGAAGGACAATAAATTAGCACCCAAATATTATGGCCCCTATAAGGTTTATCAAAGGATTGGAAGTGTGGCTTACAAATTGGAGTTACCTCCATCTTCACGTGTACATCCATTCTCCCTTGTTTCTTTGTTAAAGAATATAATCAACAACAAGATCCCAGTGCAAACTATTTTAATAGAGATTAATGAAGAAGGGAAAAGAATACTAGAACAAAAAACAATCCTTGAAAAAAGAATTAAGTAGCTGAGAAATCGAGCAATTACATATTACCTCAACAAATGGAAGAACTTGCCAGTGGAAGAGGCAACATGGGAAGATAAGTTTTTCATGTAGAAACACATGTATTTAGTCAAGTGCTAAGGGCAACACTTGTTTGAAGGGGAGGGGAATTTTGTTATCAGACTTACTTATATTGAGAGGGGGGGTGAATCAATATAAGACTACTTTTTCTTTTCTTACAATATCTCCTTACAATATTTATAAATATGTTATTTTACCAACTGTAGCAATTAATGATAAATATAAAACCATGCAATCCATAGTACACAGATATTTAACGTGGAAGCCCAAATGGGATAAAACCACAAAATAATTATTTTATAATATCATGTATGCACTAACCTACTATTAAAATGATTGCATGCACCAACTTGTAGGAGACACCAATATCCTCTTCTGAGCACCAAATCAACATCAATGTTTGTAGGAACCAACTTATAGGAGACACCAATCCCCTTGGCTAAGCAAAAACTAATATCTTCCTGTAAGCACCAACCTATAGTTGTTATATTCGCAGGCACCCACCTGCATGAGACACCAATCCCCTTGGTTGAGAATCAACTCAACACTGCATGTAGGTTCCAACCTAAAACTGTAAATGTGTTGAACCTGCATAGAATAGACCTAGCTAGAAAATACCACACACATTTGCAGAGAGAAATTGAGAAAGAAGAAGCAAGAGAGAAAGAATGGAAGAATTCTCATTAACCAAATGAATAATGAATAATTTACACATGATACACTATGTATAACTCAACCAATGCACACTGGAGGAGAAGCCAATGTGCCATAGTGGTGGTCTAGAGTGATCTGGACACACACCAACAGTTACGAGAGTAAAATTCCACCTAGTCTAGTCTCTCGGGCAGTTATTGGAGTGAATTGCCACCTAGTTGAGTTAACTAGTCTATTAGTCTTTAGTTAACTGACTGAAATAGAGTGAAGTGAGGAGGAGATCAGGGAATCATGGGTAATGCACTAGTCTGGTGATGATCCCAAGGACAATACGCATTAGCTGGTGATGATCCCAATGTTGCATGGTGACAATACCAATGTAGCATCTAGACTCCACTCAACTGATCAAACTGAAGTGAAAAGTGAAAAGAATATTCTCCCTAGAGGAATATTCTTCCTAAAATATAAGAGACTGAATAATGACTAATAAACAAGGAAAAACCTTAGGAAAAATAAATCCTAGGTGTGTGTGAAGTAACTCCAACACCCCCCCTGAACATCACTATGGCGAAAATAAATAATGGCTCCCGGCAACGAGGCCATGTTAGGTACCCAAATACAAAAGATACACTAAAATAAAGTGAGGAAAGAGGAAAATCCTCATGGAAAAAAACCCCCATCAAGGTACAATGTATGTAAAAAGAAGAACTGACAATTGCTAGGCAACTATGTTCTTCACTCTAAGACGACTTTGCAGAGAATGGAACTTATGCTCAGTGAAGGTCTTGGTGAAGATGTTTGCAATCTGTTCTATTGAAGGAAAGAATTGCAGGTTGATGATCCCCTCATGTACTAAGTCTCAGATGTAATGCATGTGGATCTCGATGTGCTTCGTCTGCTTCCTTTGAACTGGATCTCTGCAGAACTTCAGAGTGCTCTGGTTGTCACATCAGATGACGATAGACCGATGAATTTGAATTCCAAACTCAATGAGAAAATGTTGTAGCCACATAACCTGAATGGTTATGTTAACTACCCCTCTGTACTCTGCCTCGGTTGAAGATAGAGAAATAGCAACCTGCTTCTTGCTCGACCAACAGCTAGGCCTGGAACCAAGACTAAGTGAGTAACCAGATGTGGACTTACGATCATTGTTATCGCCAGCCCATTCATAATCATTGAACCCGATGAGGTCCAATGTAGATTTTGTTGCATAATGAATCCCAAAGGTGATGGTTCCATGTGTGTATCGAAGGATATGCTTTGAAACCTTCCAATGTAGCGTATTTGGCTCCTGCATGAACCTGGAAACTGCACCAACTGCATAGGAGAGGTCTGGTTTGGAGTGTGTGAGATACAACAAGATCCCCACTAGTTTTATGTACAGTGTATTGTCAACCAATGGAGTGTCCCCACCATCCTCAAGTTTGACTCCTAATAGGAAAGGAGTCGGAGCAAACTTGCAGTTTGTCATGTGAAATCTCTCAAGGAGATCTTGTGCATAGTTGTCCTGAGATAGTTTGATGCATAATGCATCCTGATTGATCTTGAGTCTAAGGAATAAGTGTAGTGGACCCATGTCATTCATCAAAAACCTGTCATGCAGAATCCTCTTGACTGCATCAATTGCTGAAGTCGAGAAACTGGTGATCAACAAATCATCAACATATAGAACTAAGAGTAGAAGTGAATCAGTTGTCCTAAGCATGTAAACATTCAGGTCTAATTTACAATGTACAAAATTCTATGACAACAGGTAGGAATCCATCTTGGCATCTCATGCCCTCGGAGCCTGCTTGAGGCCATAAAGAGATTTCTTTAGTCGATGGACCAAAGATGAATCCTACATAAATCCCTAGGGTTGCTCCATATAGATCTCCTCAGAGATATTTTCGTGAAGAAATGCATTCTTCACGTCCATCTGATGGACTTCCCATCCCTTGGTTGCCACAATGGAAAGTGCCAAACATATGGAATCCATATTCACTACTGGAGCGAAGGTCTCATCATAGTCAATGCCATGCACCTATTGAAAGCCTTTGGTAACAAGCCTGGATTTATATCTGCTAATCTGTCCATCCGTTGTGCCCTTGGTCCTGTAGACCCATATGCACCCGACAAGTTTCCTTCCAGAAGGAAGGGGAACCATATCCCAAGTTTGGTTCTCGAGGAGAGAATTGTACTCCTCTTGCATGGAAGATTCCCAAAAGGGATTTCCAGCAGCCTTTCCATAAGACTATGGATCTGAAGACTGAACCAAGAAAAGATGCATGGGTGGAAATGGTTCAGTGGCATTGAGTGCAAGAGGAGGCTCCTTGAAATCAGATCGAGTCCTCCTAATATCGGTTGGATCACCAATAAGATCCCCTGCATCCTGAAGAGTAGTCTAGGCCCACTTGGGCCTCTACTTTGGCTCTACATCTACATCTGGATGCACTGACTCTGTATCTAGATCATCTGGATCCTACGAATCAAAACTCTCATCTAAAGAGGATTTGGCATGTGCATGATCATCATCTCTAACAGGTGGAAGAACAAAGGTGTCTGCATGTGGCTGTTGAGGTACATGTGAGGCAATTTCCTCAAATTGAACACTACGCTTAATGATGATCCAGTCCGAGGAAAGATCAGTGAGCATGTATCCCTTCACATAGTCAGGGTATCCAAAAAAAATACACTATGTGCTCTTTGGATCAAGTTCCTTCTTCTTTTTAGAGGGAATCTGAGCCCATGCGCGTCAACCGAAAATATGAAAATGGGTCACTTCTCGTTTGAGGATGCTTCAAGCCTCGTAGGGGGGCTTATCCTTGACAGATCTACGAGGAGATATGTTTTTTATGTAGGTTGCACAATTAATTGCTTCGGCCCATCATATCTATGGAAGTGACTTTGCATGTAGCATGCAAGATGCCATCTCTTTTAGAGATCTGTTTTTCAGCTCAACAACTTCATTTTGTTGCGGAGTATAGGGAACTGTGTGTTGCAACTGAATCCCTGCCTCATGACAAATATTCTGGATATCATGGTTGACATACTCTCCCCCGTTATCGGTTCAAAGGACTTTGATTTTCTTTCCTGACTGTGTCTCAACCAGATCTTTGAAATCTTTGAGGTGTTGAAAGACCTTTGATTTTTTCCTAAGAAAGAAAATCCATATGAAGCATGAGAAATCATCAACAAAAATGAGCATGTACCTTACTGTGTTGATTGATGGATGTGGAAAAGGGCCCATGAGGTCACTATGGATCAGATCTAAAGGAGAGGAATCTCTCTGAGTCTTTCCTTTGTCAAATTTTTCTTGAGGGTGTTTTCGAAGAACACATCCCTCACATATTCCTTTGGAGAAATGGATGCCTGGTAGACCATCAACCAATCCTTACTTTATAAGTTGTTTCATATATTTGAAATTTAAATTCCTGAACCTTTTGTGCCATATCCTACTGCTTTCATCAGCATGGGTAAGCAGTAAAGTAGAATCTAGTTCAATAAATTTAGAAAATGTATACAATCTAGATTGATGATTTACCTCACTGGTAGCAACCTTGGAAATGGTTTGCATGTCATAGATTTCCATTGCATCAGGTGTGAATATAAATTTATTTCTGGTGCTAGAATTTTTCATCTGATACATGGAGAGAAGTTTGACGGAAATTTTGGGAACGTGCAACACATTCTTGAAGCTTTCATTGGTGAGTTCAATCCTTCCTTTGTCGGTGACCTCGACTGGAGAGTTGTCCCCCATCATAATAGGAGGACCTTTGCATGCATCCAATGAATAATAGACTACTTTTGTGGAATCAATGTGATGTGATGCTTCTAAATCTACGATCCAAGCATCGGGAGAGGAGTTGATGGCAATCAAGGCATGGCTAGAATTTCTCTTCTTGGAATTTTGATCTTCTGGCTTCTTTTTCTTGGCACCCTCGGGGATGTGATATACAAGGTTATTTTTCTGAAGTATTTGAGTCATTAGATCTATTTGTTTCTTCATACATGCAGACTCTGGATGGAATCCTTTATGGAAATATGTGCATTTCTCCCCTTTTCTTCCCTTTCCACTTTTGGATCCAGAGGCATCGCTGAAAGGTTTTGAGTACCCTTCCTTATTTAGATTTTCATGTGCTTTCCTTTTTTCTTTATCTTTAGATTTATCATATTGATGATCACTGCCATCTTGCATAGTAAGTGCATGTGCCTTTGGGCATTTGATTTTTCCCATGTTGATGAGCTTGGTCTACTCTTGTGTTAGGGATTTGATAAATTCCTCAAGAGAAGGCATCTTCTAGGTGGCTCCAAAGGCGAATTTGACTGAATAGAATGTGGATCGAAAATTGAGAATTTGGGACCAAGTTTGGAGAGAATGGTGAGATCCATTTGTTTCTCCTTCTTAGATTTATACACCCCGCAAGCCTTGAGTTGTGACAGTAAATCCTTAAATTTTGTAAAGAAAACTTGGAGATTGTTGAATCTTTTTGGATCCAATGTGAGAAATTCCACCTCGAGCATGTGTCCCCTCGTCTCATCATGTTTTCCAAAGAGCCCTTCCATGGTGRTCTAGGCTTCACTGGGGATTTTACAGGAAGATATGTGAAAAAGGAGATCAGGAGAAATGAGACTACAAATTGTTTTGAATGCTTCATCCATTAGATTTAGATACTTGGATTTTTCTACAGTTGATGTTGATTCTGTTTCCATGTTCATGGTTAACCTATACAATCCTCTTCTTTGAAGATGCATGATTATCCTCTCCTTCCATGCAAAGTAATTGTAAGGTGTAAGAATGAATTCTTTTGGGAATTCCATTTTTCCGTTGTCTTCAATCTTTGGTACCTACAAAAATAATTCAGTGTGTCTTTTTCTTAGCAGTCTGTCGACTTTGATACCATGTAAATGTGTTGAACTTGCACAAAATAGATCTAGCTAGAAAATACCACACAATTTGCAAAGAGAAATTGAGAAAGAAGAAGCAAGAGAGAAAGAATGGAAGAATTCTCATTAACCAAATGAATAATTTACACATGATATACTCTATATAACTCAACCAATGTGCACTAGAGGAGAATCCAATGCGCCATAGTGGCAGTCTAGAGTGATCTGGACACACATCAACAGTTACGGGAGTAAACTGCCACCTAGTCTAGTCTCTCGGGCAGTTACTGAAGTGAACTACCACCTAGCTGAGTTAACTAGTCTATCAGTCTTCAATTAACTTACTAAAATAGAGTGAAGTGAGGAGGAGATCAAGGAATCATGGGTAATGTGCTATCCTGGTGATGATACCAAGGACAATGTGCACTAGCTGGTGATGATCCCAATGTTGCATGGTCACAATACCAATGTAGCATCTAGACTCAACTCAAATGATCAAACTGAAGTGAAAATTGAAGAGAATATTCTCCCTAGAGGAATATTATTCCTAAAATATAGGAGACTGAATAATGACTAATAAACAAGGAAAAACCTTAGGAAAAATAAATCCTATGTGTGTGTGAAATAACTCCAACAACAACTACAATATTTCGTATGCACCAACCAAGCTATCAATAATACTATATTACCTCTTTTCTTTGAGTCTTCACTTGGAAAAATCTGTCGCTTTGTCTCTACTATCACACTCTTTCCACCAATTCACATAATGCATGAATTCAGAATTTCCTTAGACCTTTCACCTCCCAGCCACCCTTAGACATTCACATTCTTCTCTCTTACATTTTTTTTCCATTTGAAAAATCTTCGAGCCACTATTTTCTTACACTTGCATATATATATATATATATATATATATATATATATATACACACACACACACACTTCCACTCTCACGTACATCCTTGGACCATAGAGCCTCTTAGATTTTCTTCACATGACTCACTCTCTCTCATTCACTTCTTCCTCTTCTAGTTCTGCAAAATCAAAACTCCACATTCTTCTTCTCTTCAACACTCACCGTCTTGAACTAGATTCGAGCACAATTATTTATACACTCCATGCTTTCATGGGTTTGTCCACATATCAAAAAGAAATGTCCATGGGGTCAGCTCCAAATCTCTTTGAATCTTCCTCAAAACCAAGCTAATTGCACTCCTTTGAAACCAATCTAAAACCCTCGTTCGTTTGATGTGTGATCTACCTTAGTATGATTGGAATTAAGAGAAACAACCCCATCTCTGTATGAAATCATTTTCTTGGTCATGTTTTTTACAAACTTTGGTCTAGTGGTCATGTGACTTGAGCATTTATTTTGTGCTAGGAGTGTAGTCTGCGCCAACATGGATGTATTTTCTTCTTCTTATTATTTCCTCTTCCAAACTTTTGTAGTATCTTTCATTTTTTTGTGATGGCATTATGTTTTTTGTTTTGTGCATACCAAGCTAGTTCATATTATTCTTATTTTATTTTTCTTGTTTTCTCTTCCATACCTTTTTTTATCCTTGTCTAGAAAATTATGCCATGGTGCTTCTACAATCTCATGCTATGTGTCCATAGTTATTGCATTTGTAACATTCAAATTGGTAATGTAGGGGAGCAAATGGATTGTAATTTCTATCAATAGGCCCATGACAACCTCTAGTCTCGATGTCCTTGTAATTCTTGTAAGAGATTTTACTCATATTTCTCGTATACTTGTTTCTTCCATAATCTTTGCAATATATTGTCTCATGACCAAAATTCATGAAAGAAAAGTAGTAACCAAGAAAAAGATTTTGATACCTGGTTTTGAAGGGTCTTCTTGATGGAATAGATCTTCTAAACTCGTTCTTGTCTTTCTTGAGTGAGAAATCAGTCTTTTGTTGGTCATGATTTCCTTCCTTGTGGTTGTATTTATTGTGATTGGATTTAAGAGCATCTACATTGCTTTCATACTTCTCTTTGATTTTCTTTTCTAATGACTTAGAGCTTGCATCCTTTTCAAGGGTCTTTTGATTGTAGTCATAACCAAGACCTGTATTGATAGATGGTTACCTTTGAGAGCTGAGGATATTATCTAGAATTGCAGTACTCTTTTCAAATTTTGAGTTTGTATCCAGTTGGGTAACTGTGTCTTCTAATTCTTTTCTTAGAGAGGCATTTTTTGTTTCAAGTTTCTCATGATGTTGTTCCTTTTCTTTCAGTTGTTTTTCTATTGATTCAATTATTACTTCTGCTTCTTTGATTGGAACTTTAATTATTTTTCTTTTTCCTCAAGGCTTTGTGACAACTTCTCCTTTAGTAACACATTCTCTCTTCTAAGCTTTGTGATTTCATTTTGATCACAAGTAGGTTCTCCTTTAGGATCAACTTTCTCATCTTCGTATTGTTGCAATACCTTTTGAAACTTTATATTCTTTTCTTTGTGTCTGTTTATTTCTTCTAAGGCACAAACGAGTTATGCTTCAAGATCCTCTTCCACTTCAATCTCAGGATTTCCTTCTTCTCTTGAGTCCATGATTCCTTTTTTTTTTCTTCATCAGATTGTGATTTTCGGGTCGTGAAGAGAGTCTCTTCTATTTCACTATCAATGTCATCAAAACAACTATTTTCCTCATTGATATGTAGATTCTTCCTTTGTCTGTAGGACTTTTCTCTCTTCTTAGTCTTATCATTCTTGTAATTTATGAAAATGGAATCATCCTTTTCATTGTTCTTTCCAATTTTTAAATAAGGGAACTCAGCTGGACAATGTCCTACTTCTTCACAATTAAGACATTTAAAAAGAGGCTTACCTTTGTTTTTGCCTAATCCTTTATTGGGCTTCTTGGCAAAGTTGGATTCTTCAACATTTGATTCACTGTCTAAGCTATCACTTGTTTTGTATCCTCCCGTCCTTGTCCATTTTGAAATTTCTAAGGGTGTTTGCTTTGCATAAATATTTTTTATCTTGTCCCAAAGCTCTTTAGCTGATGCAAGTAAGAAAACCGAGTCTCAAAGGTTTTTCAAATGGCAGAAAATGTAAGAGAGAATAATGTGAATGTCTAAGGGTGGATGTAAGGTGCAAGGTCTAAGGAACTTCTGAATTCATGCAGAATGTGAACTGGTAGAAAGTTCTATGATAATGGACATGAAGCAACAGATTTGTCCAGGTGACGGCTTGAAGGAAAGAGGAAATTTGATATCATTGATAGCTTGACAAGATTGATGCCTTCTGCAGGTGGTGCCTGCAAAATATTGTAGTTGTAGGTTGGAGCCTACATGACGTGTTGAGTTGGTGCTCAACTAAGGGGATTGGTGTCTCCTACATGTGGGTGCCTGCGAATATAGAAAGTGTAGGTTGGTTTCTACAGGGAGAGATGAGTTGGTGCTCAGCCAAAGGGGATTGGTGTCTCTTGCAGGTCGGTGCTTGCAAACATTGTTGTTGAGTTGGTGTTCAGAAGAGAAGATTGGTGTCTCCTATAGGTTGGTGCCTACAAACATTGTGACAGTAGGTTGGTGCCTACATGATCTTATAAAAGAATTGTTTTGTGGTTTTCTCGCATTTGGGTTTCCACATTAAATCTCTGTGTACTATGGATTACATGGTTGTATATTTATCATTAACCATTACAGTTGGAAAAATAACATATTGATAAATATTGTAAGGAGATATTGAAAGAAAAGAAAAAGTAATCTTATACTAATTCACCCCCCCTCTAAATATAAGTAAGTGTGTTAACAATTGGTATCATAGCAGGTTCCTTCAAAATAATTTGATCACTGGAAGGAATATCTCTAGAACACATGGACTTTCAATATGGCTTTTGCATCGACCAAGCTCCCTTGCTTGATGGAACAAACTATTTATTCTGGAACATAATATTGAAGGTATTTCTGATGGCACATGGATGTGATGTCTGGAAATCAATTGTCCCTGGATACACACCCCCCAAAGCCCCACCAATAGATGCATCTGCAAAGGAAGCAAGTGAAATAAATACAATGGCCATGCATTCCATTTTGAATTTCTTATTGGATTAATATAAATCCAAAGTGAGACAATGTGCATCAGCTAAAGAGCTTTGGGACAAGCTAAAAAATCTTTATGCAAAGAAAGCAACCTTAGAAATTTCAAAATGGAAAAGGACGAAAGAATACAAAACAAGTGATAGCTTAGACAGTGAATCAAATGTTGAAGAAGCCAACTTTGCCAAGAATCCCAAGAAAGGATTAGGCAAAAAAAAAGGTAAGCTTCTTTTTAAATGTATTAATCGTGAAGAAGTATGACATTGTGTAGCTGAATTCCCTTATTTAAAAATTGGAAAGAACAATGAAAAGCATGATTCCATATTCATAAATTACAAGAATGGTAAGACTGAGAAGAGAGAAAAGTCCTACAGAAAAAGGAAGAATCTACATATCAATGAGTAAAATAGTTGTTCTAATGACACTGATAGTTAAATAGAAGAGACTCTCTTCACGACCCTAAAATCACAATCTGATGAAGAAAAACAAAGGAAGCATGTATTCGAAAGAAGAAGGAAATCTTGAGATTGAAGTGGAAGAGGATCTTGAAGCATAACTCATTTGTGCCTTAGAATAAATAGACAGACACAAAGAAAAGAATAGAAAGTTTCAAAAGGAATTGCAACAATATGAAGATGAGAAAGTTGATCCTAAAGGAGAACCTACTTGTGATCAAAATGAAATCACAAAGCTTAGAAGATAGAATATGTTACTAAAGGAGAAGTTGTCACAAAGCCTTGAGGTAAAAGAAAAATAATTAAAGTTCCAATCAAAGAAGAAGAAGAAGTAATAATTGAATCAATAGAAAAACAACTGAAAGAAAAGGATCAACTTCGTGAGAAAATTGAAAAAAAAAATGTCTCTCTAAGAAAAGAATTAGAAGACATAGTTACCCAACTGAATACAAACTCAAAATTTGAAAAGAGTACTGCAATTATAGATAATATCCTCAACTCTCAAAGGTCACCATCTATCAAGACAGGTCTTGGTTATGACTACAATCAAAAGACCCTTGAAAAGGATGCAAGCTCTAAGTCATTAGAAAAGAAAATCAAAGAGAAATGTAGATGCTCTTAAAATATCCAATCACAATAAAGACAATGTTGGCCCTTGACCAAGTTTTGAGGATCCTTGGTCATGTTTGACCTAATTTTGGGACTTCGACAGGCTGTCGAAGATGGAGCGCAAGCCGAAGCAGATATTGCAGGATCTCGACCCCTTTTTAGGGATTTTTGGGTTTTGGTCTTATGTAACGGGAATGGGGATGTCGACCCATGGGTTTACCCATGTTTAGGCCCATTTTGTAATGTATAAATAGATAGCTAGGTGATGTAAGAAGAGGCCAATGTGCTAAGTGCTAGAGTTCGATCTATGTGATCAAAGGGGGGAGAAGTATGTGATGCTAAGTGTTAAGTGTTAATTGCTAAGTGCAAGTGGTAATTGTAATTGCTTTGTGCATACTGTGTGAGAGTTGCAGAGCTAAGTGCAAGTGATTGTCAGAGACTGTGGAAGGATTTGTGTTGTACTTCAGGGAAGGAGGATCTAGCAAGGTGCACAAATCTCCTGTCCTCTGCAGAGTAAGATATCATGGCTCTGTGCATGTAAAAGATTGACAAAAAGAAATAAAGAATAAGAGTTGGTGGACGTAGCCCCAGGGTGTGGGTGAACCACATATATCTTGCGTTATGGTTGCTATGTGTTTTATGGTTTCTCTCTTGTCTATGTGATTGAATGCTTAGTGCACCGATGTATGCTTAGAAGGATCTAATATGGTAGCTTAGTGTTGAATAATGTGAATAAATGCTAGATATGATTTATGTTGGTATGCTTAGTACTTGAATCTATTGGATCTGTATAAATACTGCACTAATCTGTTGTTAGGGTTTAGATGCACTGTAAACTAAGGCTGAATATTAATGAATTGTAATTGTTAAGTGCTATGTTAAGGTGTTACAATCACAGATCTGTGTCCCAGCTAAGGTTGCAGACACTGGAGTCCTGCAACCACCCCTGCCTCTACCTTGGGTGAGACTTCATCTACTTCGCAGGTGTTGCCGAAAGCGTCAGTAGTTAGGGTTTTGTTGGTGCATTGTTGTAGCATTGAACCCTGGGTCTGCCCCTGTGCCAATAAATGGTTTCGTTGCCAAGACCTAAAACTGTGATTGTTGGGAACTGAAGGAAAGAAAGAAAGCTATGTGCGTAGATTTGTTGCCATAGTGCGCAGTATTATACTTGACCTGTAAAGCTCTGTTCTAAGAAGAGAAGTCAGATCCAAAGAAAAGAGGTAAGATCTCGAAGCTTTGTGCTCTGATAAAGGTAAGAATAATGAAAAGTTTTAGATCTGGAAGCTTTAAAGGTAAGAATAGTGAAAAGTTTTAAATCTAGAAGCTTTGTGCTCTGCTAAAAGGAAGATTAGTGGAAATTTTTGTTTCAAGAGTATGGATCTAGGTATGTTTGATAAATGTTATCCTAGTCTGAAAACTAGGGCACAACTAGAAGAAAGAAGGTTTGATATGAGTAGATCTAATAGAAATAATGAAAGATATGTAATTCATATGCATACAAAGAATGTTTGGACTAACAAATGGATGCAGGATCCTAGAAAGAATTTTTTTCAGGTTAGCTACTATGATCCTAGTGCGCAGTACAGGAAAGGTTAGGGATCATTTAAGAAAAAAAGAGGATTAACCCTTTGTTACAGTTGCAGAAGACCGGGACATCTTGCTAAGGAATTCCATGGAAGAAGACCTAGCTGTCTTTGTTGTAAATCTATGGACCATGAAGTTTTAGATTGCCCTAAAATGATTGTTAAGCTTGACAGAATGAATGTGAGACAAGAAAACCTTGAGGAAGGTCACGAAACTGAGACCATGGCAGAACCCCAGACAGAATTCGAGACTGTACTACTGTAAATGAAAGAAACCCTAAATGATCACAGAGATATCAACTTATCAGAGATCTTCAAAGAAAAAGAATGCATGAAGCAAGAATAGGAGACTTCGACATAGACTGTGTTCTGGATGAGGAAACATAGGTAAATATCACAACAGAAAGAACTTGGGAATATTTGGGAAAGCCTGATACGATTCCTTCATTGGGAGGAATAGGATTATTCAGGGGAAAGTTGATAACCCTATGTAGAATACTCACCCAGGTATCTATGAGTGCTCATGGAGCTTCGACAGAGGAAGATTTTGAGGTTGTTAGATTCATTGAGAACATCGCTCCATTTACTAAGTTATTAGGAAAATATTGGATTGAGAAAGATCAGACCAGAAGAAAAGAAGAGGAGGCCCTAGAACAAAAAAAGCAGGAATTAAAAGATTTCATGACTAGGAGGATAACACACTTGATTGCAGAATAGGAGAACAGATCGAAGCTATTGAGAACCAGAAACTTGGATCACGAAGTTGAAAGAACACAAGAAGATTCACAAACGAATAGAGCACCTACCCCAGATAAAGAAGTAGTATTACTCTCTAATCCTATGAAAGAATCCCAACAGTGCGAAGCAGCTATGCCAAAAGAAGACAATAATCAGAATGGAAAGAGGAATACTGAGACGAAGATCACCAGGAAGAAGGATAGAAAACTCAGCAAGAAGAGAGAAAAGGTTGAAAAGTTATAGAAGGGCCCAGAGGGAACTTCGCGGAAGGAGGATTTGCAAAATTGGAAATTCGTCGGGATATCAAAACAACGCCCCATGGCACTTCGCCATGGTGAAGCGATATGACCGTTGGAAGCATTATAACCATTGGACCGACGTTACAGAACGGTTAGAACAACAGTTATGACCAAAAATCTTGCCATCAGACCATTGGGACTGCACTGCAACGGACAGAACTGCATTGATGGAAAACTTCTTATCCATTGGAGAGATCCGTTACATCGTGTCTACTTATTCTTTCTACTGTTGCACCGAGAACACTTTTACGAATTGTATCATAGCTAACAAGAGAACCCATTGCTATCGCACTGTGCTTAGTAAGATCGACACCGATTCTATTGCTTTGAGAACTCATCCATCCACCCGAGTTTTCTGATCGAGAGAGTGCATGTCGAACGAGCTCAGCGTTGTGGAGAAGTCATTCAAGGAAGTTTTAATTGATAAGATGGCCGAGAGAGTGATGTCCACAAGAATTCATGCTTCATCGATGCGAGGAGTTCAAGCCTCTCCGTCGACTGCTCGCGGATCCGGACCATCCCGACCAACAGCAGAGAAGTCGCGGTGAGTCGTGACAGTGTTTCGAGGGACCTTGATTACACCATGGTTACTGCGTACCTCCCAAAGGGGATACGTGCAGTCAGAACGCAGCAAGATAACATCATGACGTTGAAGTTCAGCGACTTCAACCTAGGTGACCGCAAGAATTGCAGCATGCTTTCTCCTTACAAGTATCTGACCAGGACGAAGGGGAAGAACTCGAAAATAATCCCCTAGCCATGGACTATAAACCTCYCGCAGTCCACCCTCTTGAACGTGATGAAGATGCCACACTTTGGAAGGCACCAGGAGGTTAACACGTGTGTTAAGCTCCTGCTCTCATGTTACCATGGAGGCTATCTATGGCTAGATAGACGCATCACAGTCGATTCAACGTTGATCCATAGGATCACCGGATTGAGCATGCAAGGACCTGACCCGCAAGACTTCTACCTAGAGAAGGCTTSTGATCGTGCCCTGGCACAGAGAATTAAGGACACTTACGACGATGTAGAAAAGGGAACRTGAGGCTACAAGGTAGCTTCCATCCAGAATGGCATAGTGTGCCTGGCCTGCCAGTTGATCGCAAGGAATCTAGTGAAGAAGAACCGACCTACACAAGTCACATGGTTCGTTGTTGACCTAGCTAGAAAATGTGTAGAAGGACTCCAGATGAACTGGGCGAAGTACTTGGTCAATCAGCTGGAATTATACTGTCGTGAAGCTCAAGATTAGGGCTATGATTTCCACTTTAGCTGGCTCCTGATCCTCATTGCATTTACCGCTTGGGAAATGCTGGAAGGTGCGAACTTCCCGGACATTGAGTCGTTTGAGCCACTCTCTTTGAATTTCACCACACTTTGGTACTCGAGTGATATGGGAAAACAGTGGCAGTCGAACGCAATCTTTCATACCTATTATCTCCAACTGAAGAGTGTTATCTAATTTGTCCCTCGCATGATGCCGAACACCCTGCATCGGTTCCAATCCCTCATGAAGTTCTGCGCAAATCAACACTTCATTTATATCATCGCACGTGCAAATGAGCACAAACAAGAGTTTCAATCATACTACAAGCTCATAGAAGAGGACCTTGAAGAGATCACCAAGGACTGGTGTGCAGAACTCCTCATCCTCACAGACCCCGCAGAAATGTCAGACCCTGAACTAATCAACAGCCTTGAGACCACTCATGAAGTAAAGGATCGTACTGGAGCTAGCAAAAGGAAGAAGACCAAACAGGTCCAAAACTTGAGCAGCACATCAGAAGGAACTACTTCAGTATCACCTAGACGAGGGGGTGATGACGAAGTAGAAGAGACAAATGGCAAAGAGGACCAGCAGAAGCAAGGCGAAGTAACACCACCTAGGGACCCTGCTGATGAGGCTGATCACTTGAAGAAAAGGAAGGTTTCTCTCATGAAACCCACTTCCTGAAAGAAATCCAGAGCCACCTTGACTAAGATGCAGACTATGCTCATTGTGGATGACTTCGACTTTATCATCACCTTGCAGGATATCTTGCATAAACATGAATCCAAGCAGGAGGAGATTTATGATAGAATCGAGGTTGAACTCAGAGGGGTACAGCAGGCCCTTCAATCCAGCCGCGCAGTACCCACTGCACCCCCACTATCAGAAGCACCTGATTTGAGAGATGAGCATGCCCAACTCCACAGACTAGTTGATGCGACCGAAGCTTGCATTCATCGCGCACAAGAAGAAACAAAACAGGCCACAGAGGCCCTAAAGCAAGTACAAAAAATAGTCATAGCGAAACTCCGAGTTGCGCAGCAAGAGAAGGTTGCCCTCCAAGCTAAGTTTGAAGAAGAGAAAGTGCAGATCCAGCAAAAGAAAGAGTATTTTCTCGCAGAGAAGGCGGGAGTAAAAGAAGTAGTCAGCAAATCACTTCGCTCTGTGACAGGCTTAGAGCAAAAGGAGGAAGACCCAGTGGAACACCAAGTAGAGCATCTCGCGGAAGCTATCCAACAGCTTCAACAGAGAATCGTGGACCTCAAGCTATGAACAGTGCCAAGTACCCCACAAGACGTGTGAGATCAAAGAGAAGCCACTGCCCGGAGCACAGTCGAGAGGATCAGAGAATTCGCTTTGGAATGAAAACAGCTAAGTGCTTGCAGCGCACAGAATTATGAGCGACTCACTGAAGATACTGAGTTGAAGGTACTGGAGTAACAGCTCCAGGAGGCAAAGCAACAAGCAACAACAGTACAGGCACAGTTGAAGCTCCTATCAAGAGTTGAAAGGATGAAGTGATCCCAAGAACAACGCACTGCTCAACAACAGGTCCACACCATTTACATCAAAGTCATGGAAGTGACTCAAAGGCTCTAACCAGTCCAGGATGAAGCTTGCCAATTGTTTGAGGAGATTGAAGGTCGAGGCGCAGAGTTGGAACATGTAGTCACTGCAGTCGAATAGCACTTAGAGGGACCTATCAACGAAGTATTCATTCAAGAGTTCATCAAGAAGGAGGCCCTGGCACAACAACAGGTCGAAGCAGCTCGAGGCTTTTGAAGCAAAACTACCTAGACCAGAGTGACTCGGGATGAGTCACAGGTGAGTGTTGGGGGCCTGTTGGCCCTTGACCAAGTTTTGAGGATCCTTGGTCATGTTTGACCTATTTTTGGGATTTTGACAGGTTGTCAAAGATGGAGCACAATTCAAAGTAGAGATCATGGGATCTCAGCCTCTTTTTAGGGATTTTTGGGTTTTGGGCTTATGTAACGGGAATGGGGATGTCGACCCATGGGTTTACCCATGTTTAGGACCATTTTATAATGTATAAATAGATAGCTAGGTGATGTAAGAAGAGGCCAGTGTGCTAAGTGCTAGAGTTCGATCTATGTGATCGAAGGGGGGACAAGGATGTGATGTTAAGTGCTAAGTGTTAATTGCTAAGTGCAGGTGGTAATTGTAATTGCTTTGTGCACACTATGTGAAACTTGCAGCGCTAAGTGCAAGTGATTGTAAGAGACTGTGGAAGGCTTTGTGATGTACTTTAGGGAAGGAGGATCTAGTGAGGTGCGCAGATCTTCTGTCCTCTGTGGAGTAAGATAGCATGGCTCTGTGCATGTAGAAGATGACATAAAGTAATAAAGAAGAAGAGTTGGTGGACATAGCCCCGGGGTGAGGGTGAACCACGTATATCCTGCATTGTGGTTGCTATGTGATTTATGGTTGCTCTCTTGTCTATGTGATTGAATGCTTAGTGCACTGATGTATGCTTAGAAAGATCTAATATGGTAGATTAGTGTTGAATAATGTGAATAAATGATAGATCTGATCTATGTTGGTATGCTTAGTACTTGAATCTATTGGATCTGTATAAATACTGCGTTGATTTGTTGTTAGGGTTTAGCTACGCTGTAAACTAAGGTTGAATATTAACAAATTGTAACTGTTAAGTGTTATGTTAAGGTGTTACAATCACAAATCTATGTCCCAGCTAAGGTTGCAGACACTGGAGTCCTGCAACCACCCCTACCTCTACCTCGGGTGAGACTTCATCTGCTTCATAGGTGTTGCTAAAAGGGCCGGTAGTTAGGGTTTTGTTGGTGTGTTGTTGTAGCATTGAACCCTGGGCCTGCCCCTATGTCAACAGACAACCACAAGGAAGGAAATCATGACCAACAAAAGACTGATTTCTCACTCAAGAAAGACGAGAATGAGTTTAGAAGATCTATTCCATCAAGAATACACTTCAAAACTAGGTATCAAAATCTTTTTCTTGGTGACTACTTTTCTTTCATGAATTTTGGTCATGAGACAATATATTGCAAAGCTTATGGAAGAAATAAGTATACGAAAAATAGGAGTAAAATCTCTTACAAGAATTACAAGGACATCAAGACTAGAGGTTGTCATGGGACTATTGATAGAAACTACAATCCATTTGCTCCCCTACATTACCAATTTGAATGTTACAAATGCAATAACTATGGACACAACATGATATTGTAGAAGCAGCATGGCATAATTTTCTAGACAAGGATAAATAAAGGTATGGAAGAGAAAACAAGAAAAATAAAATAATAATAATATGAACTAGCTTGGTATGCAAAAAACAAAAAACATAATTCCATCACAAAACAAATGAAAGATACTACAAAAGTTTGGAAGAGGAAATAAGAAGACATCCATGTTGGTGCAGACTACACTCCTAGCATAAAATGAATGCTCAATTCACATGACAATTGGACCAAAGTTTGTAAAAAACATGACCAGGAAAATGATTTCATACAGAGATGGGGTTGTTTCTCTTAATTCCAGTCATACCAAGGTAGATCACACATCAAACAAAAGAGGGTTTTAGATTGGTTTCAAAGGAGTGTGGTTAGCTTGGTTTTGAGGAAGATTCAAAGAGATCTGGATCTGACACCATGGACATTTCATTTTGATATGTGGACAAACCCATGAAAGAATGGAGTGTATAAATAATTGTGCTCGAATCTAGTTCAAGATGGTGAGTGTTGAAGAGAAGGAGAATGAGGAGTTTTGAGTTTGCAGAACTAGAAGAGGAAGAAGTGAATGAGAGAGAGTGAGTCGTGTTAAGAAAATATAAGAGGCTCTGAGGTCCAAAGATATACATGAGAGTGGAAGTGTGTGTGTGTGTGTGTATGTGTATATATATATATATATATATATATATATATATATATATATATATATATATATATATATATGCAAGTGTAAGAAAACCAAGGATCGAAGATTTTTCAAATGGAAAAAAATGTAAGAGAGAAGAATGTGAATGTCTAAGGGTGGCTGGGAGGTGAAAGGTCTAAGGAACTTCTGAATTCATGCATTATGTGAATTGGTGGAAAGATTGTGATAGTAGAGACGAAGCGACAAATTTTTCCAAGTGAAGACTCGAAGAAAAGAGGTAATCTAATATTATTGATAACTTGAGGAGATTGATGTCTCTTGTAGGTTGATGTGTACAAAATATTGTAGTTATTGTTGGAGTTACTTCACAAACACCTAGGATTTATTTTTCCTAAGGTTTTTCCTTGTTTATTAGTCATTATTCAGTATCCTATATTTTAGGAAGAATATTCCTCTAGGGAGAATATTCTCTTCAGTTTTCACTTCAGTTTGATCATTTGAGTGGAGTCTAGATGCTACATTGGTATTGTCATCATGCAACAATGGGATCATCACCAACCAGTGCGCATTGTCCTTGGGATCATCACCAGACTAGTACATTACCCATGATTCCCTGATCTCCTCCTCACTTCACTCTATTTCAATCAGTGAACTGAAGATTGATAGACTAGTTAACTCAGTTAGGTGGTAGTTCACTCCAATAACTGCCCGAGAGACTAGACTAGGTGGCAGTTTACTCCCATAACTGCTGGTGTGTGTCGAGATCACTCTAGACCACTAATATGGCACATTGGATTCTCCTCCACCCTTAGACATTCACATTCTTCTCTCTTACATTTTCTACCATTCGAAAAACCTTTGAGACTTAGTTTTCATACCTGCATATATATATATA
>JASDQU010099812.1:37796-67425 GCA_032191745.1 Picea mariana
ATTTATACACTCCATGCTTTCATGAGTTTGTCCACATATCAAAATAAATGGCCATGGGGTTGGCTCCAAATATCTTTGAATCTTCCTCAAAACTGGGTTGCAACAATCCTTCGAAACCGATCTCAAACCCCCTTTGGTTCGATGTGAAATATGCTCGTTGGTCCCTCTATATAAGTATTAATGCACAGTTACTGTTGGATTGTCATTTGAATCAACTCACTATTGTTAATCTATTCTCTGCCTACCAAAAATAGAAACACGACCTCAATGATCAGTAGTCATCAGATATTTCCATGTTTTGATCTCGTCTGTCGATTTTTTCTTAGCATATCAAGACCACCAAACCTTGGAATACAAAACATACGACTCAATACTCAACATTTGTCTGATCAAATTAAGATTCAATATCAATCATTGATCTATTTCCCTTAATATCGGGACTATCGAGATACCAGGCTTACTGGGCTATTGACCCACTAGGACCTCGGAGCTTCAACACAACAATTCTCCTTCAGTCTTGCGGTATTTGATATATCGGTGCACTCTCTGAGACACATGGCTCAATCCTTCCATGACTTGTGGACTAACCATAGTGTTACGTGCAACTGTCGTGGCATGACACGTGGCATATGATGTGACATTGATCATCGATAACCTTTTATCTAACGTTTCCCTTACGTGGACCCCTTCTACATCTACTAACTATCGGGGTGCTGACATAGCATGGCACGTGGCACTGATGTGGCATCAAATATGGCCTACCGAGGCATCGATGCACCAGGCCACCGAGACTTCAAAACTATTGATGCTCCATCCTTCCAATATTCGATATGTTGATATCAGACCACTGAGGCACCAAGACCACAAGGCCACCATGATATTGGGATATCGAGACTTTAACATTTCACTTAGAGCTATCACTCTGATCTGATATCCAATATTGGAACCTTGCTACTCTATGTTCCGACCACTGTGCTTATGTGGCAGATGAGGTGGCCTCCACGTGGTCCACCGTACTGTCTTGGATATGATGTGGCTCCCACCATGGTGCTGACGTAGCATCAACCACTGGGTTATCAGACCACTAGGCCAATGGGACATTACCACTGCTCTTTCACTCCACTCTTCTGATATATGATACATTGGGTCCTAATCCTTTGATATTAGCCATTGATCTAGGATGATCAATGATCAGGGTTTAACCTGTTTCGGGTCCATCGTTCTCCACGACAAAACTTAACGTCGGGGGCAAGGTTCCGTGACTTGCCCATTTTTATTCAAACTATATGACAATGAATTTTCATTATAATCCCACTGAAGTTGGTATTCCTTGTGAATGTGGGATATTTCTTTTTCCTCGATCTAGTTAACCGAGACCTCTCTTTCCAGACTCATTGTTGCTCAACTCTTCCTCTGCACTATCGAGCTTCAACAAACCATGATTTCTTAGCCACAAGGCTTGCACCTCCTCAATATTGTTTCTTTATTTGCAGGGTCTTCTCGTTCAACATCCAATTGTCATTTCTCATCATACTTGTGCAATCCAAAATTCACTTGGATTGATTGTTCACTGTCCTCTTTCCTTTGGCGCATGCTTAACACTTTCGTTCTTAGTCATTTTCTTTCTACACAGAATTTCATTCACATAGAAACATTTTCTTCTTCCTCTAGTTCGATTTGCAGCTTCCTCTATTTGGTTCGATTCTCTTTGGGTTTAGTAATGTCACACACCTGACCCCTAAGTACCATTTTAATGGATGGGGTATTAATTTTTTCACTTTCCCTCAACCATCTCAAATCCTCTTCCCGAGGTCTCCATCGTCTTCTGCTCGTCAAGATATTTCCAATGACCATTACCATGCTCAAATTCGAGCTCTGGATTGGAAGTTATGTCCTTCCAAAGTTCTCAGGTTTTTCATTGTCAAGATCTATCATATTTCCATGTGGCACCTCGTCTCTCATGCCATATGATGTGGCTCCAACACGACACCGATGTGGTACTCACCTCACTTTCCGATGTGAAAATTTTGTCCATGTAATCCTACAATTATCAACGTTCGGGCCTTCCCCATATTTACTCATCTTTTACCTCCGATAGATATGACATCGAGGAATATTCCCCTTCGATATGGTTATTCGATGTTAAAAAGGGTCAGGCAGTTTCGTTGCTCCAAGCCCAGGGTATCGAGGAATATTCCTTCCTCTACCTCCAATGCATTTCTTCGATGGATGGTGTAGATGTTCTTATGGCTTTCTCGATCAATGGTGAGATTTATTCGATAGTCTAAGGTTCTCCTGACCAGTTGGACCACTCTCAACTTCTCAACCAATTGATGATTGACATATGTTGTCCCAAGGACACTCTAGATGCCTCGTCAGCATGTTATGTCATTCATGACATCAACCCTTCGTCTCTTAGCTTAGGTTCTTCACTAAAGGTTGATGGTCCAGATCATTAGCGAATGCTCTCAACCTTGGTAGATCAACGGTCAAGGTTGAATCTCGAGGCTTTTATGTCAGAGTTAATCCTTTTCCTGTGGTGTGATCACTCCAAACAACCTCCCTCAAAGGACGGTTGAGATCTCCTCTCGGAGCTCTCCCCATTTGAGTGAATCAATGGTCACAACTCTCGCTCAGGGTTCCTTTGGTCTCGGTATTAGGCCACTCCTAGGGATACACCTGTCAACCCAAAACATGCTGGCAAGATGCATGGCGCGTATCTCATGTCACTGTAATCTCCTTTACTATGCCACGATACCACTACTCGTGGCATCACCGCTACTCGACACATGGACCTCCACATGTACTCGATGTGATATGCACATCCCCATGAATGTACTAGTCACGTCTCTCCAGGTGATGACACCTACCCTCTGGGCATTGGTGGAGTGACGTCATTCACGTTAGCATGGCGTCGTTTTCCTCCTAGATTCGTCCCTAAGGACCACCAAAATCTACGATCAGGATTACTTTTAACTAATTCCAATGGACGATCAATATTTCCCCTCAGGGTATTTCCTTCGAAGTATTTTCCACCCAGTGGATCAAATCACTTTGAATGTACCACTGTGATGGTCGATCATGATCACTTGGAATTCTTCCCTGATAGATCGGCAACTCTAGTAAATTCAGAGTCTCATCCCAGCCTAACTGTGGAATAATCTGATGTATCTTCCATGATTAGCGGTTGATATCTTTCAACCTTTCGATCTAACAATCAAGGTTAATACAAATGTCTAAGACCAAATTCACCGAAAGGGCCCACACTTGACCCACCGACCAATTTCCTGTTTCCATTCACGATTGGGTACCTATCAACCTCTTGACACGTCGACATTCAAGGTCAGTATGACACGTCATACTAATGTCACCTCTCCTTTTAATCTCACTTAAGCGAGACCACAAATATCCACGGTAGAGGTTAACCCTGGCCATTCCTTGATTAACGATCCAGATATGCCCTCGAAGTCTCCTCCTTCGGAATACAACTCCTCTAGATGCACAACTTACCCCGAATGGTATCTTGCGATGGATGGTCAGGATCTGATCTCGCTCTAGTTTTGATCGACGATCCAGATCTTCCTCCGGGGTCATCTAGCACCCTCATATTCATTCATTATGAAACCACGCCCTCCGATGAAGGTTCGAGACTTATTCGCAATGCCAGTTCAATAGCCGTGAGTTGTCTTATCTCAAAACAATGAGTTTCCATAGGACGATAGTCCAAAACTCGAGACTTATATGTGTTTCGAGGGTTCTTCCAAGGTTTGCCTTTAGTTAACAACCCAAATTTGGCTTCACAGCTCATGGATTGTCCCAAATCCCTCCTTCGGGTTTTTACCAAACCTTCTTGGTCTCCTTCCTCATTTCATTCCATTCAGGGGGTGTCATTTAGTTCATATGACTCCATCTCCTTTTTTTTTTCCCAGGAAACCCAATACAATCGGAGTATAGACATGTATACGTGAAACTGTGCCTATGGTCAACAAAATCACAGTTTATTTCCTTTAATTCGAGCCAAAACAGGAGGCTCAAGCATTCACGTGTACAAAGCATGTTCAAACCATATAGTTCCTTATTTTCTTAAATACACAAACATGTAAGATAACAACCAGTCTAGTCATCAAACAAGCATGCACATCCCTGAAACATTCACAAGAAACTCAACCTTAAATTACAGTTCAATTACACAGGGTACAAAATACTTATCTATCACAGTTGATAATCAACCAACTCACTGTGGGTGTTCACCTTTCCACCCAACCGTAGGCTCAGAGGCATTCACTCTTAGCACTTTGGCCACCCCCATGCCACACCATGATATCACTAGGGAAACTTCTTTGTGTTCCTTAAATCTTCTGCAAATTCTTAGAGATCCTCTCTCTGTCACAACCTCTACAAGGTTTATCATATGCTTCCTCAACATCAAGCTCGCGACCTTCATCTCTGAGAAATCCTCTCCATGTCACATCCTTTGCGAGGCTTATCATATGCTTCCTTGGCATCAAGCTCATGAACTTCATCTCTGAGAAATCCTCTCTCTATCACAGCCTCTGCGAGGTTTATCAGATGCTTCCCCAACATCAAGCTTGTGACCCTCTTAGCTCATGTCAGGTTTTCTGGGTTCTCTTTCAAAAGTCAAGAAATGTATCGGGGAGGTTACTCTCCTCCACCTCTTTGGTAGCATCAAAAGTCTCCCTTCTTCCCCACTGAGCTCAATACCTCCTCGGGGTTTATCATATGCCTTCCCAACTGGATTTCCTCTGTGCAAGAGAGTCCCTTCACAACTACACTGTCCCTTGACGCCCTCTCCTTCCAGCACTGGTTTCTTTCCAGCCAAAACCAAGCCCATGACCCTCTTTTGCTCCAGTCTGGGCTTTGGCTCTTCTATGCTCCAGTTCATAACTCTTCTATGAGTTCTCTCATCTTTCTATTGCACACGCTTGTGCATTACTTTCAACAATTATCTTCCTTAGAGACCAAATTCCTCCTCTGGTTCTCTCTTGTAACTAGAACAACTTATTCTTCCAGTTCTTCTTCTGAAACGGAGAGCCTCACTCACTCTTCTTCTTTCTGAATCATTCTCTAACCCATTTGTCAGTCTTTTCTTCTTTCTCGGGTGCTTTTCTCCCCCCCGCATGAAGGTTCTGGACCTTTCCTACTCCTTTTTCCAGAAAGAACTCGGGTGAATCTAGATTTGCAGGAACACTGCACTCTGTCATACTTCATACTGATAGTTTTTTGTCTTCTCAACCAAGCCCTCCATGCTTCCATTCAATTGGGTAGTTGATGTTTCAACCACCGATCATTTTCTTATTAACTGATTTTTCCTTAGGATTAGGATGAGGCTTATTATTTCAGCAAAGAGAATTGGGTCATTTTGACATAATGAACCCTCTCTACAGTTTCCTCACTCTTTCCTCTAGTGATATCATGGCCAATACTTCAAGGCTTCACCCCCATGGTCAGTTGTTGGCAATCTAAAAAATAATACATTTACATTGTTCACATGCCATAGCACGATAATCATAAGTAATGATTAATTACAAGTTGGGGGAAACATGGGCATTACAAGTAATCTCCCCCTACCTATGACATCATTTACATTCATAATTGTCACAGTTGTGTCTACCTTTGACATCAATGACAACACAATTTCAACAATGTTAAGACCTAGACAAAGCCCCATGTTTTGTGTAAAACCCCTTATTAAGCCCTATATATTGAATTATAACATTTATATTGTTATAATTATATGTTGTCTAGAACCCTTTATTGTACCCTTTGTCTCTTATATATATACCAAGGAAACCTAGTCTTAGGATCATCTTATCTCATCTCATATTGTATTCTGAATTGGATATATTGTAAAAGGAGGTTTCCCCCTCGAAGTGGACTATATTTATTGACTTCTTATCATTTTTAAGGTGTTGGATCATAATAATTTGGTTTCAGTATGCTCTATCTTGATGTTCCATGTATCAATGTTCATTTGGATGTAATGTTATAATTTCCTATTTAGTCATGAAAGTTGTAAACACTTAATGACATTTGATAGTACTTCATAACATGCATAGTTTTATTATTTTCCTCTTTGTACCTTGCGGAACATGTTTTCTTTTAGAATTATGTCATTTCTCGGGTCAATTTGTACTACTAGGTGCTTATCCTTGATAGAGTTGTCCACATCCTAACCATGCTATACATTTTTCACCTTCCCTGTATCATTCACTCCATTCATATAAAAATAATCTACCTTGATCATGCATGTTTTTCCAAGGGTTAAGAGAAAAGGTCTAAAGAAGAAAACCCGACTAATAAAGCCAAAAATGCTAGAGGCAAAGAGATAATTAAAATCCATAAATAAAATCTTGAGCAATGCCACTCACTCTAATTTTTCCAATGCCCCTAGTCCCTAGCTTGTCTATGATTATCTAAAGAAAAAGTTATTTCGATAAAATAAACATATAAAAAAAGTGCATAAAGGGGTAGTAAGAAGCAGTGTCGAGGACATGTAACTCAATGCTAAGCTCCCTCTCGAAGGCTATTGTATAAAAATCATAGCTCATAAAATCTAGATAAACAAATAAAAAACACCTATACATATACAATACTATGAGGGTCATCACATGATGTTCTTTCACTTCCCTTTCATCATTATTATTCATAATTTAGTTATATTTTATATAGGTACTTGGGAAATATTAGTTTTCCTATGACTTGGTGCATGTATAAGGGTTAATGTTGTCCCCCCTTGGTAAGACTTAGCAAAATATTAAAATTAACCGTTATTTGTTATGTTGTGTTAAGATATGTCACCAGGTGTTGTCATCTAATGGCTTGCTAAGAGACTAGACCCATCACTTCAAGTGGGTGTCTTGCATTGGGATATGTGTACCATGCCTCAAGATCCATGACACCGCATGGGAATCCATGATGCTGCATTGGGATCCATGTACTCATCATTGATCATATCTACATAAATTGGGACCCATGCCATTTTCCTTAGGATCGATGTACTACATCAAGATATGTGTCACAGAATTGAGATCTATGACAATGCATCGAGCCATGATAGGGATGCAATGTCATCACACATGCCACATGGACCACTTAGATTCATTCTCCTTGGTTATTTGGATTTTATATTCACACTCATGCATTATTATCTCTCCTTGAACCACACATGGGAGCTATTAACTCATTGGAGGAGTTAGTTACAGGTTATTGATGAGGTTACAAGTGGTTAGTTGGACCATTTGATGATGTGGCATGGTTTATTATTATTTACTTGAGGAGTGTCTACCTAGATGAAGCCAAATGTGCTACTTATGTTGACTTGTTGACTTCGATGACCCAAACATGGGAGGTGACATCATCCCTTTGAGTTGGCTATTCCACACTTGGACCATTCCTTGGTTTGAGGGAGTTGATTAGAGGACATTGGAGGTATTTGGACCATGTTTGACCCATCTCACCATTCCTTGATGGGACGTTGGCACTATATTTGAGGGGTGCACCTCTTTTATCTTTTTCTAGTACACGTGTGGCATTCTTGTTGTATTTTGGACCATTTTGGGGCGCTTTTCTCTTGGAAGGTTTTGAGGGATTCGTTACATGATTTTTTGTATCTGCCCAGGTTTTGACCGAGCTAATGGTTTGGAGCTCATGGTATTGAGCTGGCATATTGTATTGTATTGAGGAGGCTCCTCACCTATAAAAGGAGGAATCTTCTCTCATTTCAAATGGTTGGATATTAATGAGAAAACTTGATTAAATAGTTCTTGTGCATATATTATTTTTCTAAGTGAATGCTAGTTATTTTTCAAGGGTTTAGATAAACACTTTTCAAATTTGTCGAAAGGCAAAAGCTACTACAAGGCCAAAGAAGGGTGAAACACTCCACTTGGAAGGGTAATTAAGGTATGGTTGCTTGCCTTCCCCCTTTGACCATAGAAGATTTGTTCATTGCATTAAGGTAAGACATCCTAGGGCTCTATCCTTTTGCCTTGGCCAACCTTTAAGATCACCTTGTTATTTCTTGTGGCCACAATAACCACCCTTTTTATTTTCCTTGAATAAGAAAAAGAAAATGGGTCCCTCATTAAACTTTGAAACTGCTCCCTGTTTCACTACTTTTGGTTTCTAAGTCTTGGTTTGGGTTCCCATGGTTGTATAGTTTACTATTTTATGACGATAACATTTTTTGCCTCTTCAATCCTTTTGGATTTTATTGCATTGATGATGGCTTCTCATGGACAATTTTTTGAGGTTGAATATCTTTATTTCATGGTTGTCGGTTGACTGCAGATAGTTTGATTCATGATCCTCAATACTTGATTTTTTTTGTTTGATCATGCATATGTCCTCACGTTACATTAATGAATTTTTTCTTGCACCTGTTTTATTTTCTACCAAGTTGCATGCTTTGATGATTGATGCTTGCCTTGATCTTTTTTGTTGATGTTTTCATGATGATTCCCCTAATGTTCTTAAAAGATTGATTTCAAGATTGTCTTTTGTCTAATAATTGGCTTAATGCTTTGATGCCATGCCCTTCTTTGCTCCTTATGTTATCTTCACCTTGTTTGAATTCCTTGACTGATCCATTTGTATTGACTTTATTATATGCTTTGACTTGTGATTATCGATGCATGGAAAATGGAATAAGAAATGAACATATGAATATAGAGATATGACCAAGAGTATGTTGAAGGAATATGGTGGTTGACACTTTTGAATCATATATCAAAGACCAAACAAAGTAAGGAATGATTGATTTAGATAGAAAATGAACATAGATGCGTCGAGATTCAGGTAGAGGAAGAAAACACATCTAACCATGTGGCATCCAAGATCTAGGACTTCAATTTATTGATTGACTCAGTATGACTGAAATTTAACCATGCACACAAGGTTCCACACCACTGTCAACTTCGTACACAAACAATGTTGGCGGGAGTTGGAATTATAAACATGTGACAATTAAACCCTGCGATACATGTGGGGTAAATACAGGAGAAACCTACTCTAATTTGGTGTGAAAGTCAAAGTGCTATCCATATTTCCAAGGAGCCAGTAGAGCATCAACACACCAAGCACATAGAATTTCACATGCATTATATCAAAAAATTAATTCATGATAAGATTATTGATTTACAATATTGTCGCACTAAGTTGCAGGTTGTTGACATCTTCAATAAACCCTTGACAAAGACTCAGTATGTTCAACTTTGTACCTTGCTTGAGGTGAAGGAAGTTGACCTTGGGGGGTATTCTATGTCCTCCTTCCTTTTATTTTGTCAACTGATCTGAGCATTTCATACATGGGTACCTATCATAGACGACCTTGTAGTCGAGAGCCATCTTTGAGATTTTCCCCTTTTTTATACTTCCCTAAGTTTCACTTAAGGGGGGGTGTTAGTGTAAGTACTTGTTAAGTTCACTTAGGTAAATTAATCTTCATCTTCCAACTACTTTCATAAATAGAGGACCCCTCCTAGCTTGCTATAAATAGAGGGCATATCTTTGTATTTTAAACATAGCATAAGTAATAGATTAGTATTTCTCTCATTCTCATTCAATTTTTGTTTATTTTCCAAGTTTTGTTGTTTGTATGGAGAATATGCTAACACTATCATGTTCTTTGTAGTCTGATATAACACTTTGCATATGGATATCAAGCATTTAAACCTTCTTCATAGTATTTGTGTCATCCTTCCCAACCATTTTATAATCAACATAATTTTCCTCCATTCCCTTCAAGTGCAATGAAAGGATTGATACATAAAAATTACGAAATGGATGAATAGGAAAGTGAGACAAAGAGCAACTCAAGTGAAACAAGGGAGAAAAGAAATAAATCAAATTGTATTACATTTGTTATGACATTTGACTATACAGGTTTGTTTTGCTAAGGAATTTGCCTAATGCCATCCACTTGTAAAATTAGTAACCCTAGATGAGAGTATTGTTAAAGTTTTTGCTATTATTAGGTTACTTTGAATTTACTAGATAACAATAGCATAGATAGGATCACTGAGAGAAACACAATCACAAGAGTACACAAGCATTTATCCTAGGAAACCCTCAAGGGGAAGAAAACCCAGCAAAACTTTCTTAATATAGATAGCGAATACAATGCCAAGATAATGAACCAAACAATAGAGAATATCCAACACTGAGCAACACGCCTCTCTCTCTTCCTTCTTCCGGCAACTAGCAACTGCAACTTCCTTCAAAACTTGCGCACTAGATGAGTGAGCTGAGTGTGTGTTCAAATGAGGCACTGGCCTCTCTTATTTATACAATTCTGGCACGTGTGGAAGTGTCTCTTCACTGGCAGGCCGACTTCTTCTTCTAGGTGGTTATAACCACCTTTAATATGTTATGGGGCCTCTTTAATATATACCGGGGCCGACTTCTTATTTAGCCTATTACAATTAGGGTTTGACCAATCCACAAAAGGGGATTGATCTAATCAATAATAAATATATTTTATCTTTATCCACAAAAGGGGATAAGAATATTCTTTGCAGTTACACAATATTTTAACACTCCCTCTTAACAAGAAGGATATAATTTATCTTTTGACAGGTCACCGGATGTCAACTTCAACTAGGTAGCGGCATCCACTGGATAACATCATCAACTGGGCAACATCATCAACTAGGCAACATCATCGATTGGATAGCATCATCGACTAGTTAACAGGAGGCATCAATATCTTCCACTTGGTCATCTGGCATCATGATAACTGACTAGCATATCTATAAATCATTGGAAGTTTTGTTCTCTTTATCTTCACGCAGAAGATACTCTTTCTTATCTTCACACAGAAGATATCTTATCTTCACACAGAAGATGTCCTATGAGTTTTGCCACTCCTTTTATGTTCTCCCTTCTCTTGTAGTCATCTATCTCACCCATCCACTGGGGAGGAATACTACCATAGCTTCACTCCTAGTCATCCCACACAAACTAGAGAAGCTAAGATGCTAGCATGTGCAAGACTAGACTCCCTTTCCATGATCCGCGCAGGATCACAACACAAACCTCAATAGCCAACTAACCATTCCACATGGTCAAGGTTTGTGTTCCAGGCTACTCAATCCTTGGCTAGAGGAGAGTATATGTCCGCTTCCCCTTGGGGAAACATCCACATTCCTCTCTACGAGGGTGGTCACACCCCTCTCTACGAGGGTATTCTAGCATGTCCCTAGAGTATCCAAAACTCAACAGTTGGACAGAAGCCAACCTTGGCAAATTTCTCATTCCCCTTCTCTACGAAGGTCTCTTTCTTCTTTACGAAGGTCTACCTGTGGGATTGCTCATTCCTTCTCTACAAAGGTCTCTTCCATCTCTATGAAGGTCTAGCTATGGGATCTAAAAGAATCTCTTATGGTCCAAAATATTTCAATGGTATAATACCATGCTACCCATCTGTTGGGCACCATCCATCTACTGGATAGCTTTCATCTTGATCAAAATATCTGGGCACCATCCATATGCTTTTCTAACTGCACCAAATCACGATCCTCCATTTCAAACTCGGAGACATGGCTCCCTCTTGCACCAAGCTAATAGCTTCTAGTCATCATCCTTGAAGTTTTCTTCTGTAATATCTTGGGTGCCTTCTTGAGTTTGAATATTTCTTTCTTTCTGTCTTCATACTGGATCAACCTGCTCCCTCTGCATCTATAAGAACGGTACTGGAGCAACATGTAGTTACCTGCATCTCATCCACTATATCTGAGTATCCATCTTTTTCTTCATCTTGAATATTTTTGTTCTACATCTTTAGGAGCGTCCTGCTCCTATATGAATATCGGATATTGTCTGGTCTTCACTGACTGTCACCATATCATACGTCCTTGTCGAGTTGTCTAACTTCTACAATTCACGGCATAAGTTCTTTCTTCCAAGACTTGTAAACTTACTTACAATATGTTTTCTTTGTCACTCTCATGAGTGATCATACATGAAATAAATATGTTATCTCTTTCTTCATCTTCTTCTTTGATACTTCCTTCATAAGTCCGAACATACACTGAAACAAACGAGGTTAATTAACATTCTCAAAAAAACTAACTTGTAATGATAAAGTATTGAAGTAAACAAGATACTAGAAATAAACATGAATACTTATCTTTTGTTTTTGTGTGGGGAGGCTCCACGGACTCCGCCATTTAATATCTTTCTTCAAATCAACTATCTTCAACTTAAAGTGCATAATCCTTAATTCCTGCTAAAGCTTTCCTTGAGGGAGGAGATTCCTCTTCCTCTGCCACATGTGCTTGATGTTTTCTTTTCCCTTTTCCTTGAGGACAATCATAGGAAAAGTGTCCCAACTTTTGACAGTTGTGCATCTGATCTTTGAAACATCTTTCTTCTTGTCTGGAACTCTTATGGGGTTAGCTTCTTTATTGTTCCTTCTGAAGGAACTTCTTTTGTTCTTTTGAACTGTAAGAGCTTCCTCTTCGTCAACAATTAATCTCTTATATTGGTCTGCAAGTCTAGATTCTTCATGTGTGCAATCTGCCCATAACTTATCAAACTTGGGTAACTTGCTTCTTGCACACAATCCTTGTACAAAAGGAATCCAAAATGTTGGAAACCCATTTAGGGTTGTGGTTACAAGCTCCTTGTCACTAATGACATCTCCAATAGCTGCAAGATGATCTCTAATCTGAGAAACTCTCATAAGGTAGGATGTGACAGATTCTGAGTTTTCCATCTTCATATTACGAAGCTGATTTCTTAAGGTAAGATTACGGCTGATGTCTTTGCTTTCATATAACCTGTTGAGTGCTTCATACATTTGCCTTGCTGTCTGTAGTTCAGATATATGAGGTATCAAGTGATCCTTTACTGAATCTGACACAATTCTCTTTGCTTTCTTTTCATTCTTCTTATGCTTGGTCTTTTTCTCTGCTTCATCTGGTTCTGGTACACCTATTGTAACATGTTCTAGGAGATCATTCTCATCTAGAATCATCTGCAACCTATGCTTCTAAGATCTGAAGTTTCTAGATCCTTCTAGCCTATCTTCTACCCTCATGTTGGTAGCCATTGTTTCTTGTAGTAGAAACCTTAGCCCTTCGGGCTATAGAAATAATAAAAAAATTCAAATTTCTTGGATCTAAAAACTGAACTCCCCAAAAGATGCGCTGGACTGAGGCGAGTATGCTGGTATAGTCAGATTTCTGAAAATCCAAATTTTACCCCTTCAAACTTGATTTGCGGATTTCTGGATTGGTGCTTCTGGTTTTCTAGTACTTCTGGTACTCTGATTTTCTGGTACTTCTGGTACTCCGATTTTCTGGTACTTCTAGTACTTTGTGAAAACTAGGGTTTCACTTTTCGGGAGATCTAGCCATTGAAAATGTGCGTTGAAGATGCCAAAATGTTCCTTGAGGTAAGGCACACCTTTTTAGATGGATTTGGGGCTGAAAACCTTCTTCAATAAAAAGCCCTAATTTTCATGTACGACAACAATGACGTTTTTTCTTTTTCCTGTGAAAGATACTCTCTTCAGCTTAGCTCTGATAACATGTTAAAGTTTTTGCTATTATTAGGTTACTTTCAATTTACTAGATAACAATAGCATAGACATGATCATTGAGAGAAACACAATCACAAGAGTACACAAGCATTTATCCTAGGAAACCCTCAAGGGGAAGAAAACCCAACAAAACTTCCTTAATATAGATAGCCAATACAATGCCAAGATAATGAACCAGACAATAGAGAATATCCAACACTGAGCAACACGCCTCTCTCTCTTCCTTCTTCCGGCAACTAGCAACTGCAGCTTCCTTCAAAACTTGTGCACTAGATGAGTGAGATGAGTGTGTGTTCAAATGAGGCGCTAGCCTCTCTTATTTATACAATTCTGGCATGTGTGGAAGTGTCTCTTCACTGGCAGGGTCGACTTCTTCTTCTGGGTGGTTATAACCACCTTTAATATATTATGGGGCCTCTTTAATATATATTGGGGCCGACTTCTTATTTAGCCTATTACAATTAGGGTTTGACCAATCCGCAAAAGGGGATTTGGTCAATTACAATGACCGACATGATCAATCCACAAAAGGGGATTGATCTAATCAATAATAAATATATTTTATCTTTATCCACAAAAGGGGATAAGAATATTCTTTGCAGTTACACAATATTTTAACAAGTATATGTTTTTTACTTCATCTCAGTAGTTGTACGAGGTTTATAGAACAACTGGAATTTTTTTACAATAGTTAGCAACTAGATTTTTAAACGATGGATGCCAACAAACTCCTACATTTAGGGAAAACGTAACAACTAGCCACCTAAGGTGTCGAGACCTCCAAAGCAACTTCTCCTTTATTCTATTTTAGAAATTGGTTCCGGAATCCAAGTAAGAGACCTAGCTTTTGAAAAACATAAAATTTTTTTGTTGAAGATAATGGTTAAGGGGGGATTCTTGGAAACGAGGAGGACCGTGTCCTTTGTAATGAATCCCAAGGGGCCTACTGTAAAACTTTTAGTTCAACAAAACTCTCTTTGGATTCACTTCCTATGGAAGTAGAGCCATGTTCCTCTTCTCTTTACATTATTTAAGCTTCTTACAATTTCACGTCTTTTCTTATCAGTTAATTTTGTAGTTTGCAGGTCAATCTTGTATGTGTGAAGACATATAAAATGCAGTTTGTGGTACAATTTGTTTTTATTATTTCTATTTTGTATAAAGTATTTATACAAATAGAGAGTTTTTAGTTGAAAGGAATTTGAGTTCATGTCAATCATTTTCAATGTTTCCTTAATATGTACATGTTCATATACCTACAAGTTACTTTTATAAGTGTTATGATGTTGGATTTTCTATCATGTCTATCTCTTGCACTTATTCATTTGCAGGATTTATTACCATTTTCTTCATCTAGGGTTTATAGTGATTTCCTTACTCACTCTTAAGACCATATATTCATTGTTCTTCGCATTCTGTTCCACCTTCCATTATCAACTATTGTGATATGTTATTTGAGACTTGTTGATACTGAGAGGGGGGTGAATTAGTATCAAGTACAATTTAAAACCTTTTTCAACTTATACTTAAACCATTCAATTATATCCAATAATCAATGAACAATAGTATAAGAGTTACACCGATACACCACAATACACCATGCACAATATATGAGAAATAATCAATAGTTATTGTTCAAGGGAAGTAATGACTTCCAAAGGTAGCTACAGCTTCCAAATGTAAAGGGAGGGATAAACCTCCAAGAGGAAGATACAATCCTCCATTATCAAGAGAGAGTTGAAATCTCCATCCTTTCCCCTTCCTTCCACCCAAGAATATACGAGAGATAATAAAACTTCACATTAAATCATCACCATCAACCAATCATCACATAGAACTTGATAATGCTTCCTGAGACTTCTTCAATTTTTGCAATTCTTCAATTCTTGGAGTACTTTGATCCTATAGATAACTTTACTCAATGTATTCTCTGAAACTCCTCCAAGTTTCACTCTTTGAATCCTCCCCAAAAAGAAGTTATAGAAAGAATGGTAGACTTTATTCAATTCTGGTCTATTCAGGAGAGTGAAATTGCACACAATGCCTTGCGCTCAATATTTAACATCCGATTCTGAAACTCGTACACAAGAAACTACAGTCCGTACTCTTTCCAATGAAATTTGTCCCACTTCATTTGGATTCTCTATGAATAAGTTTGACTGTTTTACCCAGAACACCTGTTTATTGACTAGCTTCAGGACTGGTCACAAACCCTATCTTCCACAGAGTGTATCTCCATAATTATAGCGAATCAAGAGCTAAACTTTTTACCAAAAGTACCTTGATATGTCTTCTCAATACCATAGCAATTTCACCATTTGAATAGTTCTAGAAAAAAAGTTATAGCAAAAATGGTAAGATGACCTGAAAATAACATACCTTAGAACACATCACCAAAAGACTTCATCCTCCCTTGAAATCCGGCCTTCTTTACTTCTTATTTCCTCTGAAATTCAACTTCTATCAAATGAATGCATATTGATGTGTATTTATACCATTTATGTCACTTCCTTTTAAAATTAGGGCCGACCTGACACTTTCTTATTTTGTAATTCTTTTCTTTAATTATCTTCAAGGCCTACATGTACTTCCTTCTTCAATTCACTTTGTCATCTTCAAAAATTCATTTCTCCTCAACCATCAAGATCCACGTGACGTGCCACATACCACCGGAAACAACATGATGTATACTATCCATCCATGGGTGTTGTATATGCATGTGCATTGTCCTTCATGTCCAAATAACTTCATCAATCTTGCGGTCCAAAACCCATGACTAGGGTTGACATAAATGACAACAACCAATCTTCCAACAAGACTCTGTGCCCATTAGAAAGGCATTGGACTGAGAGACTTTCTATGTTTATTCTAGTCAGTTGGCATTACCTTCAACCCTTTCTATCTTGTTCTTGGTTATGTTTTAAATTTGACATTTATCATTTTGTTGAAATGTTGCAAGTTGTTGCCTAGTGACAGTGGGAAACAAGCATTTTATTGATCATTGAGGGTTATCCCCTCTGGACCAAGATCTAACTTGAGGCCTAAAGCAGATTTTGGGATGCCTCGACATAGTTCCTAAGCAGTCAAGAACATCTCGAGGGAAAACACTTATCATTAAGAGTTTCAACCATGTTTAAGTCCCAACAATGAAGCCAATTGACTTCAAGCAGGTTGTCATGCATCCACAACTAAACAACTATCCTTTCCATAACAACATTTTAAGTGCTAATGAGAAATCAAACCATAAATGACACAAACATAAAAAAAAATAAACCTAAAATCAACAAACCACGAGAAAAAAAGTGCGTAAGCATTGGATACATGCATTAAAATTGTACATCATGGTATCCTTTGTCGATGGAGGGCACCTTTAATCTTATGGACACTCCAACATTTTAATTACCAGTGAAAAATGAAACCATAAATATCACAAACATAAAAAGAAATTAAACCTAATATCAATAAACCATCAAAAAAGTGTTCATAAACATTGGATCCATGCATTAAAATTGTAGGTCTCCCTTACCCATGGAGGACACCTCCAATCTCATGGGCACTCTGAGGCTCTCCCATATAAATGAGAAGTGAATAAATATATAACACCCAAGTCCAATATCATACATGCATGCTACCATGCATTAAAATTATACATCATGGCCTCCCTTTCCCATGGAGGGCACCTCCAATATCATGGGCACTCCAAGGCTCTCTAATATAAATGAAAAATGAGAAAATGTCTAATGCCCAATTTGAATTCCATACATACATGTTACCTCTCAAATAAATAAGTTGACTCTCCTTATGTCCCACTAAAAAAGACATGCTCAATAAATGGAAAAAAATGGCCACATCACCAATGGTCTCTCATTAAAAGAAACATGCCAACTAATAACCCACTTAGTAATGTGTACACCATCCTTTCAACACACTTAAACTAAATACAATGTCATGAGTTTATGAATCCCTCATGAATCCTTAAGTGCTTTCCTAACTCATGCACATAACTAAGGTGTCCATACACACACTAATCCAAGGGGCAACTAAGAACCACAAAACATACTTCATATCATGGCATGAACCACATGTCCCCTTGTGTAGTTTTCCACGCATCATGTGTCAATGGCCATGCACACATCAAGCTTAACCATAATAACCATAAAAACCTGAGCACAAATTTAACACTAACTTCCATGCATATATGTGAGCTAGTCTCAAAATCTAATCATCCAAATTTAATAATGTGCATACTAACTACTAAGTTAAGTTAGTGCCAAAATTTATCACCATTGAAGCAAGAGTAGGCGAAAAGAGAGTTGCCGCCCAACTCTTGTCTTTTGTATAATTATAAACAAAAACATAAGTACATGGACATAAAACAATCATGGTCAACATAAGCAAAAAACCAACAATTTTAACCTTTTGCAAACAAGTTATATCAAAACCATGAATTGAATTACAAATCCTTTAAACCTTAGATTTTATATAAGAGTTCATAAGCCCCATGACATTCTGTGACACTGCCTTCATTAGGGTTCGATAATATGATAATCCATATCTTATTGTCCTTTGAGTGCATTCAACACTCTAAATGCATTTTGCAGCTTGGGAGTTTGAATCCAATCATCAAGAGTAAGATGCTTGTGTGCTTAAGGCGATCTTTAGCCTCTGGTTCCCATTGCAAGTGTAGAAACAAGGGTAGCAAACAAGCCCTTTTGCTTGCTAGAGAGGATGTGGCTTGTGATGACCTAGGAACATCCTTCCCCACCACTACCACAAGCTTATTTGAGTTGGCATTGAAATCCCTAATTGGTTGATGGCTCCTTTGGAACATGTGCAACCTTATTGTTCTAAGAAGATTGTTTTACGACTTTAATCCAACCAACATTATTACCATCTAACAAGGCCTTTTTTCGTTGGGCTTGTGGAGTGGCAATGTCTAGAGATGACAATGAGTCAAGCTTGACCATGAGGGGATAATGCCTATTTTTGAGATCAAGAATTTGGCATCGAAAGCATTATTTAGAAGAATTATGTATCTCATACACTGATATAACACTCTACCCCAAACCAAATGTACAAGATTCCTTCAAAACCTTGGGTAGGGTAACTCTAACATAGACTTTCTTTTGTGGCATAGGGTTGAAGAACTTGGTTAGCTCATGACACTGAAGCCCCCAATGGGTGATTCTATATACTCCAAAAAATCCCCAAATTGCATTGACAATCTTGGGAATTCAATCAAGACAAGGCACCAAAGTTGATTAACTTGGTAAGTAGAGAATCTTTCCTCTTAGGAGGACAATACCACAAGGGTATTGAATCATATCTAGGGGTTGCAAGGAACAATGGAAACATAATAATCTTCATTTTGGAAATCAAACAAACAAAAAAACCTTTGGCAAGGTACACGTGGTTGTATAGAGCAAACCATGTGGCTCCTAGACTTCTTTAACCCTAGACTTTATGATGGACTAGGGTGGAATATAACCAAAAATATATCTAAGTAGTGTGTGCTATTTGAGGTAGTCATAAACTCAAGTGTATTCCTCCAAACTAATTTCTACATGAGATTCGATGGGAGGGGTATTGTTATCTTGTGTTAGACTTTGAGTACAAAACTTCTTGGTGCTTTTGGGAGAGCCATGACCATCGTTACCTTTTCAACTAAAACTTTTGAATTATTAAGTTTAATGAGCTCACCTTAAGTTGAAGGGCAACCATATTAAAACCCCTTTAGATATGTTTTCATGCATTAAAGACCACTTAAGACCGCCTTATAATGACAAAACTCTAAATGAATAAAAACCACTTAAGACCAACTTATAGTAACAAATCTCTAAATGAATGATAACAATTGCTAATGAATGACTTCAAAGAAAGGTGAATTAAAGCTCAAAGCTATTAACATTCACAAACCTTCAAACCAGTGCAAACATGCTCTTTTTACTTAACTTCCTTATCTTCTCTTAACACTAACTTCCTTATCTTCTCTTAACACTTCTTACATAGGAGAATTTTTAAGTCAAGTATATTTTTTTTAATAATAACAAATATAAACATAACAATATAAACCTGGCCATAGTGACCTTCTTCAATAAATAAAAGCCTTTTTCTCTTTCCATAACAAACTCTTTACGTATACAACACTCTTTATTTTGCTTCATACACACTCCATGATTCCATTTTTGTGTGTGGGTTGGCCTTCCCCAAACCACACAATAAACATCCACACCCCTCCACTCACAACGCTACACTGAAATTTCAATTTCATGATTTGGCAGAAGTATGGAATACTGATTCATGACAGTGTAGACAGTAGATTGGATACTTGACCAAAACCGGTGATAAGTGGCATCTCCTACTGGCATGACCAATCCATCCAACGAAATATATAATACATTGTCCATGCAGAAGGCGTGACTGCTCTGCTCGTCATTCAAATATACAGAAGGAATTGAATTGGGCTTAAAGCTCCCTCGTTATTTTCTCGGGTGAGATTTTCATAACTTCAATGGCTCTCGTACTTCGCAGCCATCCTTGTTCTTCTCTGGCAAAACATGAAGAATTTAACTCATTAACTGCAATAAGAGTCAAAAGGAGAAATTCTATCAGAGCTGCCGGAAGTGACTTGTCCACCATAGAAAAACAGACAATTAAGTTGGGAGCTTCAGAATTAGAGGTCACTAAGCTTGGAATTGGCGCCTGGTCGTGGGGAGACACCACCTTCTGGAATGATTTCAGCTGGGACGGTAGGCAATATTATTGATTTTTTCAAATCTTTTTTCAGAATTCGGTATTGTGCATGGGATTCGAACCTCAGACTGGTATTTGGATGAAGGGGATTATGACTATGTGTAATCCTTTCAGACAGGAAAATGAAGGCAGCCAATGCTGCATTCAATGCAAGCGTGGATGCTGGCATAACACTTTTTGACACGGCAGAGGTGTACGGTTCGAAGGTTGTCAACTGCTCTACGCTCTAATTCATTTAATATTTTCAATGTGTGAAATTGAAGTGTTGGCGGGAAGTTGACTCATTTGTTAATGTTGCAGCTGTCATTTGGTGCTGAGAATTCAGAAAGTCTGCTGGGAAGGTAACTTCACGAAATCCTTTGCGCTGGCCTGTGAAATAGATTAAGTTCAGCCCTTATTTACTTCTGTGAGGGCCATTTTGCAAATTTAATAAGTAAATTAATTGTGTATCAGAAATTGTCCCTTTCTCACAGCTGTCTGTTCATGCCTCGTGTTACGTTTAAAGTCGAGTAAATCTGTCAAAATCCTGCAAATTTCGGTTGTTTCTTATATAGGCCGTCAAGGTATTCAATAATACATGAAGACGGATACATAGGTTGGAGCTGGTAGCTCTATAGGAATGCTTATTTATTTATTTATTTACGGTGAGCGGGGACGTGTTGTTTCATGGATCCCCACGGATTTCCAGTTAAAGCCAATACATAGGTTGGAGCTGGTAGCTCTATAGGAATGCTTATTTATTTGTTTATTTACTGTGAGCGGGGACGTGTTGTTTCATGGATCCCCACGGATTTCCAGTTAAAGCCAATACAAGAGTGCACTGAGAATTGAACTTAGATTAATTGGGGTAAACCTCACCGTCTACCTATACAAGAGTGCACTGAGAACTGAACTTGGGGTAAACCTCGCCGGTCTACATATACAAGAGTGCACTGAGAATTGAACCTGGATTAATTCTGGTAAACCTCACCGTCTGCCTTTTGACCACAGCCCAACCAACTGCTAACACTATGGGAATGTTATGCCCATTGTTGGCCATAACCCACAACGGGAATGTATGTGGTCAGCAGCTGACTTGCATGACTATGAAACTGCTGGCCATTTAGCTTTGGTCCATATGCTTGAATAAAGTAGAATAATATAGTTTTATTCACCTAAACTTTAGCTGTTACGAATAATTCATTTTAAAGATAAGATAGTTTTATTCACCTAAACTTTAGCTGTTACGAATAAATCATTTTAAAACTTAAGGTTAAGGTTACATTGAGGTAGAAAATTGTATAGAATTTAGTCAAAATTAGTTGATTTTATCCTAAATAGAATTGCCTAATAGAATTCCTTGTCAAATGCACACAAGAACCATTCCAAAAGTATTTTAATCAAACAATGCTGGGCACCACCCCACCCAACCATGTACAAGACATCACTTTGCATGCATCTCAATCTTATAGTAATTGGACCGGTTTTGCCATTTGGCATCAATCGATAATTGAAATTTGAAGTTAGTGATGTGAAAAACATGTTCTCGAATGTGAAGCACAGAGCTAGGAGGAGTGGAGGAAATGCTTTGAGAGAGGTTTAATGAGTCTATATGACAAGATTGTTAATTTGTTATGCATGCTTTCGGGATTGCCTTTTGCTCTAGCCCATTGACAATATTCCCCTCGCGCAAATTCCTCATGATGGATAGTCCGATGACAGAGAACACATAATCACCATGGAGAACTACTTAGACCACCTTTCGCAAGGTATGACAAATGGTCAATTCAAGGTTTCTTATTTCAAGAGTACTCTTTAGAAAACACACTTTGTAGTGATGGGAATACAATCTACATTAATCACTTTCCAAGAAGCTATGGATAAGGTTTTACAGTAATGAAACGAGCTGGTGCAACCACCTATTAGCATTACAATGCTCATGCATATTCATTACAATGCTCATGCTTATTCATTGGAAACAAGATGAGTCCCTTGCAGATTTTGATCGTTGACTAAGAGAAGGATTTTTGAAAAGATTGGTACAAATATTCTCGAAGTTTAGCACATAAAATGGTTGATCCACTCCTTGCCTTTAGTCCGACTTGCTGTGAAATCCTTGAAATTGGGCACATATAGGTGCTATGATGGCATGTTGAATTCTATTTTGCCATCCCCTGAACCCTCCTTTAGAATCAAATAACAACTGCAATAATGCAGCATAAGATTAGTCAGCTTGTTATATTCTTGAAAGCCTTGGGAAATTTTTTGTAGGTATTTCAGCCATAATCATTTTCCAGAAGAATTTCCAATACAACATATAAAACTCTTGTTCTCTAATCTGCTAATCCGTGCCTCAATAACCAAGTATGTGGTCCTACATCGCCTAATACCATATTGTTTATCCCTAATATTTGGTGTCACCAGCACAATTATCGCAAGTTAGCTATGACATAGGCTCGTATGATTTCCACTGGAAAACCCACCCTTAATCTTGGTAAACAATATGCACCCTTATATGCATAGTATATATCCCAACATATACAACATTAAATGCTTTGTTGCTGGGTGCATATTGATAACCCAAAATTGATAGGGTTAGGCAATTGAGGCAATACTTAAAGATTAAGGGCTATCAATAGGAACCCAACAACAGAGCATTTAATACTGTACTGTATATGCTGGGATATATACCATCTGATCTAAAGCATCTTTAGAACGAACGGTATATATCCCAACATATACAACGTTAAATGCTTTGTTGTGGGGTGCATATTGTTTGCCTCATTTTTGTTCCCGCGCAACACCCTGTCCTAGCAGTGATGTCTCCATCATAACCTATCCCTCCTCCCCAGTTCGCCATACTTCCCCATCCTCAACCACCCAGACAACACCCCATCTTAGGATACCACAATGTTGCGCTACCGGATTGGGCAACGTGTGTGCGATGTAGGAGTTGTCATTAAATCGAACACATCCCCAATTGCATGCCTATAATCAAGGTCATAAGAGGATAATGCACTTTTTTGAATGTGGAATGGGGGGTATATTGCAACTAGTTGTTCGTTCAAATACTTGGATGAAACAATGCATCTTTGATGGACTGGGGGATCACAACTACTTTCACTACTAGAAATCAAGAATTGCAAATCACATTTGCATGGTTCCTTTTACGTTTGCTGCTAATCAAACAAGTGAGTTACCAGAAGCACACGTTTGTGTGGTCATTGTTACCCCCCCCAGCCTAGGGGTAACTATAGGAGATCATGTCTCATGGACCACAACGAAGAAAGTGATCTCGTTGATGATGATGATCAACATGTCCACCAATGGCAGCCCAACAACCCCCTCAGATTGCCTCTTCTACTTTGGAACAACCAAGCTCATCACATCCAATCAACTCAGTGTATGGGAGATAGTAAGCCAACGGCACCATGAGTTATGTTAGTCCCTCTTTCATATGAAGTGTTGTGCTTAATATACTAGAGATGTGAATGAGGATCATTGGTTGAAGTCCGATAATGGATCATAAGCTCAAGAAGTTATGTTTGTTTCCTTGTTTCACCTTGGTGGCCAACATCTGTTCCCTAGTCTCGTGTTGTCACCCCCAAGGAAAAGGGGTACTACTGGGGTCCCTCACAAGGGTAACATTCCGTTTCCCCACCATAATTAACACTTTCCATCCTGGAGCCTGTCACAGTGTACTAAATTTCGGTAATGGGTCATGGTTCATTCTCTCATGAGAAGAGGGGCTGAAGGCCCATAGGTTGATCACAACTGCTAGCAAAAGAATAAAAGAATAATGCTAAAGAAAAAAAGAGATAATAGCAAAGGACTCTCAAAAGCCAATCCATATTTGAGCTCTACCCTTTCCGTGTTTGCTCCAGTCCCAAAGCAGTGATGCTATAGCTTGAAACCTTATAAAGGGGACTTGCAAATATGAGAAGAGGACAAATAAAAGGTAGATTAAGGGGTTGGAAAAACTTAGTGCTTAGAAAGTGGTAACTCAAGAGAAGTGCACCCTCCACAAAGGTGCTCATAGAAATGGATTCAGTGACACCATAAGCCATCAAATAAGCCCAACATGTACCACTATCACACTTACTCTTGAAGGGTTCTTTTCTTTCCTGCTTCCCCCGGGATATCCCTCTACTTGGGTCTTTTCTTTCATTGTTTTGGTTGGCACACCTAATAGGGTCTGATGAAGGTCCTCCCATATTTAGACTTGCCAACTTACATAAAGTCTTCAGTTAATGGAAAATTTGAAGGGGTTACTTAATGTGAACTGTTTATGTGGCTTTCATCTTAAGTAAAAACTTACTTTGTATGATTTAAGGACTGGTATTTCTTATGAAAATTGGCTTTACTTGATTTCATACTTTGTTTCGATTTGGATGCCCCTGACACGGTACTTTGAAGGATGCCCTGGGATTTTACCCGGGATGTCGTGCCTTAACTATAGGACATGGTGCGTGTGATGCAGAGCATTGAGTTACATACTGTCTTGACACACTCATACACAGACTCTCACATCTTCTGGACCTTGGATGACGGACATATGGGCTTGTTTATGCTAGATATGGTCATGGTGGCACAAAGATGGGCAAGTAGCCCACACCTTGGGCTCTACACCCCAAAGACTATCATGCATTAGATGGAAGATGTTGCATTGAGAGATGATTGGAGGACACACAGAGATGACATATAGCCTTCTCCTCTTTGGACGCCATCCCTTACACCTTAGATGTTGGGCATTTAGATGATGATGTCATGCTAGGGTTTGACGGAAATGATGCGGTTTGCTGCCATGTGGACACCATGTGATGACTTGAGACAAGGCATGGATTTCTTCCATCATACTTGCACCTCAGATGATGACACATGGCCTTGGGGAGGCCCTCCTATCTCATTGGAGGTATGATGTCACCACATGTGTTGTTGATGATTGCAGCTTCATGAGACATTCTCTAGATCGTACTCCTCTGGACTGAGTTGAGATGATCTGTGAGAACGCCTATGTGATAGGTGAGTCATACTCCTCTGGACTGAGTTGAGATGACGTGTGTTGGTCTCTTGTCGTGCTCCTCTGGACTGAGTTGAGATGACTTGAGATGGTCTCCTGTTGTACTCCTATGGACTTAGTTGAGACGACCTGAGATGGCTTTCTAGTTCGTACTCCTATGGATTTAGTTGAGTTGATTTGTTGAGGGTGACTTCCCTTGTGGTTGAGCACATGTGGACTTGTCCCTAGTGGCAGAGCACTAGAGGATGTGTGGGAGATCCCTTGCTACATTGTCTAAGAGTAAAATTATTGTGAAACCCTAATTTGTATTGTGAAGGGTACAAGTCGGCCCTACTGTGGAAAGATAATTAATATTGTGTAAAAGATTAATTATATTATTGAGTTGTACAAGTCGACCCTCTTGTGCCAATAGACACATCTATTTGATGAGTTAGGTCATGTATTTATTAGAGAGATACATCCCCATTATGGATCATATCTCATTCACTCACAACACATTGTGGAGATCTTAAATTTAGTGCGCACTTCTTCTTATGCGCTAGCTTTCTTGGTCATAGAGCACCCTCTTGTGTGCGCTAGGGTTAATGGTGTGAGGGTGATCTTCTCTTGACTCTATAGCAAAGGATTGCTGGGTTTTTCCCTTGGTTGAGAAGGGTTTTCCCAGGATAACTTCTTGTGTCTTGTGCATGGTTATTCTTCTTGTGATCTTGGTTTACTGCAACTATTGTATTGCTGCATTGTTTATGGTTCAAGTTCATGCTAAATTGAAAAGAAACTACATGTGCTCGATCAATCCTTAAAAAATTCAACATGGTATCAGAGCAGTGTTCCTGAAGAGCCATTGCACAAGCTACTCCAACACCTTTCCAAGCTAGTCGTCACCTTCTTACTGCAACTGCGAAAACTACCCTTTCCATTTTCCTTGTCAAGCTAGTTTTAGCACTTTCCCTTGAAACGTTGGGCCTAATTTCTCCACAGACARGTWCGGCCTAGTCTAGCGCATCACCTGCAACTCTCAGATTGAAAATTGAAGAAGTTTGGATTTTTGGCCCTAGTGTTTCTGCAGATTTCAGTTTCAAGGGTTTCTGCAGGTCGTTGGGGTATTTTTGCAGCTTGCTAGGGTTCTTTTGACTCTCTAGGGTTTCTTGTTGGCAGTCATAWGTCCAACGAACCTCCTAGAGACTTCCTCTTGAAAAACGCTACGATTTSTAGCCTAGTCGTTAGGGTTTGTGAAGAATCTGCAAACCATGAGGAACAAAACTTTGGTGGAAGATATGCTTGATGGATCAAGCAACTTCAGCTCCTGGAAGTCAAGATTACACATCACTCTAGAAGAGAGTGACCTATTGAAGTTGATAGAAGGAACTCTACCAGCAACAACAACCGATGAAGAGAAGGCTCAATGAAAGATAGATGATGTCAAAGCTAGTGATGTGCAAGGTGAAGCCCTTGTCACTATGCGAATCATTGTCCTCTGTGGAAGAAAGGAAAGCAATATGTTGATCAAAAGCCACCTCAAAAGAAATCAAAGAATGCAAGCAAGAATGACGAGGAATTCTTCTCTATCTCAGCCTTTTCAGGGAGACCAAAAGCAAGATTGAGTGTGATTGTAGACTAAGGTAAGTTTTATACTACATTCCTTATTTGATTTCATCACTACTTTGTAGTAGCTTGCATTTTATAATGAAGAGTATTATCCCTGGTATGGGAGCCCTCATGACTTGGACCATTATCCCTGGTACGGGAGTCCAAATTTTCTTGGTTGGTTATTATCCTAGTACAGGAGGCCATTTTGGTTGTTATCCCTACGGGAGGCCATCTTGGTTATTATCCTAGTACGAGAGGCCAAATTTCTTATTTCATTATTGAAGGGCCATGATCCCTGGTATGGGAGCCCATACTTCTCCTTGCTTAGTAAAGTACTGTAGAGGCAGTAGAGGACCTGAGAAGGCATGGGATGTTTCTAGGATAGCAACACAGGAAAAGGATGATGTCACAATTTCCTCCAAGACAGATGTTTATCCTTCAAACTTTAGAGGGACTCACTTGACTCAAAGGGAGTCAAACTATTTGAGAAGAAAGTAGAGCTAGCATAACTTGTGGACAAAAGGTTTCTTTATGAGACTCTACAGGAGGCAGAAAGGGTACATTTGTGGGGTACAATGAATCTTCGAAGGCATACTGGATCTACATCCCTGGTCAGAGGCAAATCGAAGTTAGCAGAGATGTCACCTTTAAGGAAGAGATAGCCTTCCGAAGATCCAAAGAATATCAGATGGAGATTGACAGCGAGAAGAAAGAAGAGACAGTACCTTCCTCCACTTCAACAGTTCAGAGGGAGACAAGGACTGATCCAGTTGATCCCATAGCTCCAGTTGATGTTCCTCGAGACATTGTAGTAGGCCAGAAGAGGCCTGCATGGGCTCGACAAACTCTGTAGGAGGCAGAGGGACATGCAACTCCTCGTGGTACATTCCGAGAGAGCAAGAGACCACAAAGATTTTCGAGCTATGTTTCAACTATGAGCCACATCATTGATACTGAGCCTTCTTGTCACGGAGAAGCAATAGGTCAGCAGGTTTGGCAAGATGCAATGACCGAAGAGTATCGGTCCATCATGAAGAATGATGTGTGGGATATTGTTCCGAGACCGAAAGGGAAGTCTGTAGTGACTTTCAAGTGGATCTATAAGATCAAACATGCAGCTGATGGAAGTGTCGAGAAGTACAAAGCGAGATTTGTGGCTAGAGGATTCTCTTAGGTGCAGGGAATAGATTATGAGAAGACATTTGCTCCTGTTGCCCGATACACTTCCATACGTACGATTATTGCCCTTGCTGCATCCATGGGTTTGATCTAGGTGGATATCGGTGGCCACCCACCTTTTCCGATTGGCTCAAAATAATTTTCTGGCAATTTTGACAATTTACTATTTTTAGTAGGTTTTAACTTTCGGGGCCATTTTGAGGGCCTCGTTGTCCCCGATTTCTAGGGATAACTAGGAGATCATGTCTCGAGGCCCACAGGTCCTAGACATGGAGTACCGAGAGCAGGATTGACCTGAGCATGGCCCTGGAGGGCCCATCCTTCTTTTTCTTCGCCAGATTTGTCGTGTCAGTAGCAGCAACATCCATCACCATCAGCTTGGACTTGCATCAGAGAAGGTTCTTGCTCCATGAGGTAATTGGTCCAGGTATCATGGTATGTGTCATGTTTGATCATTATAACTTTCTTATATATGCATCAGGTTCCTTACATTTCTGACAACTGCTTGGATCTTACACTAGTCCACTTGACCATTGTTGGGGGGATTAATGGGGTGCCCTAGCAAGCTTGTATCCATGGGTTTTGGTTAGCCACCAGGGGGGATTTGAAAAGCCATCGTCCGCTCCCGCCATACAATCATTTTACATCTTATTTCCAATACATCCATCCCATTCCCCTAGTCCGGGCATTAGGATGACTTTTGAGGGGTTACACTTTGTCCTGTGGAAAGAAGGGGCTAAAGGCCCAGGGGGTAAAAGCAGCTGGTAAAAGCTAAAAGCCATAGGAATAAAACCTAGAGATGCCTCGCCCAGGGATCCCCGAGAAAGCAATAAAAAGCCTCTCGATAAGAAACAAAAAGGGACCCAAGGAAAAATAATAAAACAAAACCTAACCAAGAGGATGGGAGGTCTCATCACGAGCTGACCCATTATGTTCATAGGTATCTAGCGGTATGACATTGCCATTATCTGGTTACCACGCCAGGGCAATGACCTTTGGTTGCATGGCCAAGGGAAAGGGGGTCTCGTCACGAGCCAGCCTTATCATTTCGGCGAAAATACTAGTGGGTAACACTGTCATCTCTGGTCACCATGCCAAGGCAGTGTCCTCTGGTCAGACCTTGAAGTAAAAAGAAAGAAAACGTAATAAATAAGGAAAGAATAAAAGGCAATAAGGGGCTTGGAAAAAACTGCATCAATGACAAGTACAGCTCGCCTCCTACAAAGGCACCCACGGACAATACCTACCCCTGGTCTTCATTATGATTGGACTTCCTTAGACCATATCACTTCATGTACATGGCTTGAAAAATCTTCTTCGGAAACTTTCTTCTTCTTATGGATACTAGCCTAATAGATCATTCTGTTTCTTTCTTCAACTTTGTATAGTAGGTCAATGTAATGTCTTTGAGCTATTAGATGATTGCTAGGGGTTTTATGCATGTATTTGATAAATTTAATGATGAAATATGATTGACATTGCTATGATCCTGAGGACTAATGAGCCCATGGAGGGCGAAGTTTTTGATGTGTAGGACCATACCCGAC
>JASDQU010099812.1:85411-126765 GCA_032191745.1 Picea mariana
AACCTTCCTTCAAGAAAAACACCATAGAATGCCAAAAATCTCCTCTTTAAACAAATGCGCCTTCCTCAAATCAGCCAATAACCCCAATAGGGCGCAAAAATCAGACTTCACTAGGAGAGTGAGTGATGTGTTATGTCAAAATGAGAGTGAAAACCCTTAATATATAGTGTATTAAATTTTAATGACCTTAATTAATTTTAGGTCATAAAAATGGTCGACAAGACCAGAATACTGTTTTTACATTATCAAATTAAAACCCTAATTGAGCTGTAATAAAGGTAAAATCCCCTTCAAGGGAGGCGCTAGCCCCTTTTAGGGCAGATGAGACATCTAGGAGCAAAACGTTAGCCCTCAGGGGCCTCTCCAACATGCCACACGTGCCACTGCTGCCTAGTCTGCCTCCAAGAATGACCATGAAGCTGGATGACGTCATGGTGAGGATGGGGATGTTCTAAGCCTTCCAAGGCCAACGTTCCACTGAAAAGGGGTCATCCCCCCTAGGCCGGGCTCTACTAAAGTGCCTCTGGTGAAATGTCCTCTTCTTCTCCGGTGCAAAACCTCGATCAAACACTATCCTGTCTCTGCCCCTCTGACGGGGTCTCAGCAACCATCTGATGGGCTCTTCAGCCCCATGGAGGTCTGAACTAATCATCTCCCCATGTGTACCGGTCCAAATGGTACCTGTTCGTCAGGCATGGTCTTGCAGATTAAAAACTACGCCCTCCATGGGCTCATTAGTCACAGGGATCATAGCAATGTCAATCACATTTCATCATTAATATTATCAAACATATGCATAAAAACCCTGATATATCAGTCGATAGCTCAAAGATATTACAAAAACCTACAATACAAGATCGAAGAAAAAGACAAGATATCCTATTGGGCTAGTATCCACAAGAAAAGGGAAGTTTCTAGGAAGGTTTCATCCAAGCCATGTAAATGTGGTGATGTGGCTAGAGGATGTCCAGACATGTGGGTAGAGTGAGAGCCAGGGATGCATAATGTTATTTGTGGGTGCCTTTGTAGAAGGCGAGCTGTACCCGTCATGGATGCAATTTTTCTAAGCCCTTTCTTGCCTTTATTATTTCCTTTTATTTGCTTTTTTCTTCTTCTTTTTCTTTTTATTCAAGAGCTAACTAGAGGACACTGCCTTGGCATGGTGACCAGAGCTGACAGTGTTACCCACAAGTACTTTCACAGAGATGATAAGGCTGGCTCGTGATGAGACCCCCTTTCCCTTGGCCATGCAACCAAAGGTCACTGCCCTGGCGTGGTAACTAGATGGTGGCAATGTCATACTGTTAGGTACCCATGAACCTAATCGGCTGGTTCGTGATGAGACCCCCTATCCTCTTGACTAGATCTTGTTTATATTTTCCGGGTCCCTCTTGTTTCTTACTGAGAGGCCTTTTATTGCCTTCTCAGGGATCCCTGGGTGAAGCATCTCGAGGTTTCATTTCTAGGCTTTTATCTTTTACCAGTTGCTTTTACCTTCTGGGCCTTTAGCCCCTTCTTCCCACAAGATAAGGTGCAACCCTACAAACAGGTCAATCCAATGCTCAGACAAGTGGAATGGGATAAATGAGCGGGAGATATGATGAAAAAGTGGTGGTATGATGGGAGCGGACGATGGCTCTTCAAAAATCGCCCCGGTGGCAAACCAAAACCTATGGGTATAGGCTTGCTAGGGCACCTTGTCAATCTCCCCAAACATAGTCAAGTGGGCTAATGTAAGATCCAGGCAGTTGTTAGAGATAAAAGGAATCAGATGCATATATCTAAAGGTTATAATGATCAAAAGTGACACATACCATGATACCTGGACCAATTACCTCATGGAGCAAGAGCCTTCTCCGATACAAGACCAAGCCGATGGTGATGGATGCTGTTGCTACTGATAAGACGAATCTGATGAAAGAAGAAAAGGATGGGCCCTCCAGGGCCATGCTTAGGTCAATCCTGCTCTCGGTACTCCATGTCTAGGACCTGTGGGCCTCGAGACATGATCTTCTAGTTATCCTTAGAAATCGGGGATAACAGAGCCTACCTCTTTAGCTCTCCAATGATGGTTCAATATGACTATGGTAGCCTTCAATCTCCCCCCAAGCTCTCACAAATGGCAGCCTTCAAAGTTCAATGACAATCTCCCTTACAAACTCTCCAATCTCTCTTCCAAACTCTCCAATCTCCCTATGGGAGCCTTCAATATTCCTTCCAAGCTCTTCAATCTCCCTTCAATATCCTTCAATCTCCTCAAGAACTAGCAAGCTGCAAGAACACTCTCAAAGTCAAAACCCTCTTAGCAAAGATGAGTGAGTGAATGAAATGAGAAATAGAATGAGAGAGAAAGGAGTGAATGCATGTTTAAACTACTTACTCAACCCTAGGCTACCTTTCCCTCCCCTCATTGTTCTTAAAAATGCAAAAAAAAAGCTCCCTAAGGCTTCCTCACGCACGTGGGCCCTAGGGAGGGTTTTTAATGTAGGGAGCGCTCAGGGAGAGTCCAGGGAGCGTTCCTTCCCTGGACGCTCCCTACAAAACCAGGGAGCGGAAATTTTTTCTAGGGAGCGCTCTCCCTGAACGCTCCCGTTCGGAGCACGATTTTGGATCGGGATCGGGGGGGGGTGCTTCCCTGTAGCATATCTTGAAACTCCTCACATGACTAGCTCCACATGTGTGAGTAATGGGCATTGAGTCCTGACATGGCATCGACTTGGAACTGCAGTGATCAAAAGATAGGTTAACCATTAACTTGCCAGGGGCATAACTTTCTCATATGGACTTTGGTTGAGGTTCTCTTTGGACTATTGGAAAGATCATATCAAGGAGAATAGTGTGGAAAAAATGCTACGTGATTTGGCCAAGTTTTGACCTCTAAAATTTATGTTAAAGCCCTCTACCATGATTTACAGTTTTGACCCTGCTAGTGGGATTCAGGATCAGGCCTGAAAATGGCCCCGACAAGCCCAACGTTCTGATTTTCCACCTGATACAGCATAAAAAAGGATAACAAAATATATGGTGATCATTTTGAATCAACTTTAGAAACACACCATTATGCAAATAACTAGACAACTTAGCTCAAAAACTGTACCGTAATGTGTTGGGAAATGCAACCATGTTGCATAACCTTGAACACAATCTTATCAAAGAAAATCAACTGATAACAAATTTTACATACTGGTTAAGTCTTCTATAAATAGCTATAGTATTGTATTATGTGAACATCATTGTTGACAAACTTTTTCACTTCTATTACTATTCCCTTTTATCCTAATTTTGACAAATTAGGCAGTTTGACTATTTTGATACAAAGATGTTATGTCCTTGTAATGTTTCCATTGGGGTTACATGATAACAAATCCCACATCCTAAACATTCTCATAGGATGAGAGCTTCAAGGTCTGGACAGCCTAATGGATGTTTCATGAAATTCATTCCCCAAAATAAAAGAGATCTACAAAAGAGAGAGGCTACTCATAGATACATAGATAGTAGATAGATCCATTACCGGGCTTTGATTCATCGGTGGTTTCTTCACTACTAGTTGGAAAGCTCAACCTCAAATGGTAGGAGAGATACTTCATTGGTCTCAATCTTAAAAGTCTGTTAAGACACGATCAAGTTACCACCTAAGATTGAGTAGGGGAGTCCCATGTCTTTAGATGACACTCTGCAATAAATCATTGGAGACTTGTAGTGGTTGGATTTGATGAGTAGATGTTTTGTTCCATAGCTACACTATTTAAGTGGTATTTTTAATATGTTGTTCATTTTGTTGCTAGTTTCAGTTGAATTATAGGCTTATACTAGAAGGGACAAACTTTATGTACTCTCTTGTTCTGTTTATATATGTTGAAACTTGAAACTCCTTTTCCCATTGAATTTTTTTGATCACTTGGACACTGGTGACTGATGTGTTCTTTTCCTTCTTTTCTCTCTGTCCAGGTTCATCAAAGAAAGAAAACAAAGGGACTCAACAGAAATAGTGGTTGCAACAAAATTTGCAGCTCTACCATGGAGACTGGGTAGAGGCAGTGTCGTATCTGCCCTCAAAGACTCATTAAACCGTCTAGGTCTTTCTTCGGTAGATGTCTATCAACTTCATTGGTAATGTTTATATTCTCTTTGGCTGAGCTTGGGCTTGCTGTATCTTCTCACGTGAATGCATTGTTCTGAACATAATTAGCATCATGTTTATTATGTGCAGGCCAGGAGTTTGGGGAAATGAAGGTTAGTAAAGTAAACAACCTTTCTTGTAGTTTACAGTTTGAAAGATTTTAGAAATTCTTGTTTATATCATGACTGTAATCAATGTTGCTGAAATCCTGGTAAATGCTGGCATATTTCATCTATAAAGCAACAGAAAAAGAAGAAATTATATTGATTATATAACTTGCAGGATACATTGATGGTCTTGGAGATGCTGTTGAGAAAGGTCTTGTTAAGGCCGTTGGAGTATCAAATTACAATGGTAATACTGCAGACTGGATGTTTAAATATCACAAAGAGGCTTGTTTCTTCAAATAACCTACACATTCTCACAGAGCTTGTGAAATAGATGACGTTGATGCTTTATTTCATGTTTTCTTCTTTTCATTTCTTATTTCTTTTTGGTTGACATTTAAATATTGGGGACTTTTGGGTTATATCAGAACAGAGGCTCAGAAATGCATATGCTCAGTTGCAAAAAAGAGGCATTCCACTAGCTTCAAATCAAGTAAACTATAGCTTAATATACAGAGCACCAGAGGAGAATGGAGTGAAGGCGGTATGTGATGAGTTAGGCATCACTCTGATTGCATATTCTCCAATTGGTCAAGGTCTGTTATCACCTTCTTCTTTATGGGTCTTGTACTATTTTCATGCTCTGTAACTGCAGCCATTAGTAACTAAATAATTAACAGCAGAATTGTTAGAAACGCTCTATATAAACAATATTTTACCAAACAGAATGGTGTTGGGTACTAATCAGGGGGACTAAAGAGAAGGGGAAACCCAATAGATTGAGAAATTCACATGATCTAAATACTAAATAGAATGCAGATGCCACAAAAATGACAGAGTCCTTGTGTGAATTAGTGTATAAGGTATGTCAATTTAATTTGTGAAATACTCTCTTATTGGAGTTCCTCACAGACCAAGATTTATACCAGGGAAACAATCTTCCAAGGCATATAAGCCAATAGATTCGATACAGTGATATGCTTACCAAATTGGTCTTATTTATACTCCAAATGTTTTTATACCTTTGTAGCTCTCTATTTTATCTTGCATAATCTCTTTCGACTTTGTCATGTGGCTCAAATTGCATAAGAGCATCTTTCCCATTGTTATGTCGTGAGTATTTTGTGAAGTACCGTTAGGGATCACTCTCTTCACCCTGCAACAACTTCATATGCACATATGTGTATGTGTGGATGGGCAAGTTAGCATGGAATGCAACATACTTAGACTTGAGGAGAAATGGGAGACCGTTCTTTAACCAGGGACCCTTGAGTGAGGGGATGAAGCTGCCTAACACTAAACCTTCTATGAGGATGAAACATGCATGATCAACACCATATGAGATTCATTGCTATTCTTCATGTGGCCAAAACACACATGGTCCTAGATCACTAATCTATAACTGCACCAACTTGACATGTTCATCATCACTCTCTTTTAATAAGTGAAAAATAGAAGGGGGTAGTGTATCTTCCAAAGGTGCCGATCCCATTGGGAAATATCTTGGAGGATGCATCTTTATTAATTATAATATAAATGTCAATCTGATATGTGCATAAATGCAGAAAAGGAAAACCCACATAAGAATTGCAAGAATGCAAAAGGAGATTGCAGCAACTGTACACACTATACATTCTATATTACCATTAGAATATATATATATATATATATATAGGAGTAAAAAATTGGTAGGTGGAGTCAGGCTTAGTTAGGTAAAGTGGTAGGTTGAGTTCTAGGTGAGATTACAATGCTTCCCATAATAGGAGTTACAGATACAAGTATTTTACATCATCCACTTTTCCACCTCACTAACTCTCATAATTTCCTCCCTACTTAGAGGAAATTGTTCCAAATTTTTGCTTTAGGTGGGGAAATGATCCCAAAAGGAATTAGAGATTGACTAAGTACATGGTTGTTGGAGTCACACTAATGAGAGGTTCACCAAGAGTTGTCTTAGTATGGGTGCACATATATGGCCATTGTTGTTATCTTTTGGGGTTACTTTGAAAGTGTTTACACCATGCTTGGGGGTGTTTCATGTGATATGGGGTGCCTGGTGTATGGATGACCCTTGGTTGTTCTGTGATGGACACACACATGTAGGCGTATTGCTCATTGATTGCTAGACCTTATGTGGGTGCTTATGTGGCTTTCTTCCTTGGAGCATTGGAGACCTAGATAACATGATGATATTCTTCATGATGTGCACATGGAGACTGGGTGGCTTGCTTGGAGGACGACTTGCCTTGGAGGAGTGTTGGGCATCCTGGAGGAGCACCTTGAGCCCTATATGGCATGGGCACGTGTTATCACGTGAATCTGCACCAACAGACCTATGCAACAACTCTAGACAACCAACCCTGTCATTGTTAGCTGTCTCTCCATTTGGACTGGCACTTTTCCAGTCTCAAGCGGGTGTCCCTATGGGTTGTATGCTGTTATCAAACAAATAAATCTGTGTAACAATCCAATTAATCGGCACACAAAAGTCTCACCCTTGAGATCTTGGAAGCACTCAAGGGTAGGGTAAGTTCTTGGTTAAATTTATTATGGTTGAGATCAGATTCCTTAAAGGCTTAAAGCCAATTACAACAATTATTGAGTGGGTGAAGTGAGGTGAAAGTGCACCTTAAGTGAATAGGAAATCAAATTAAGTGCACTAAAAGCAAATCAAATCACTGCAATACAATTAAACAGGTATTCAACCATGAGATTTCAAGAGCTGTAAACACAGCATAATCGAATCCTATCAGTATGATGTTCAAGAGATTGGATCACATCATAATGAAAAACATATAACAGGCTGCAATAAGTCCAATGGCATGTAGTGATGGAAGCGATTCGTCGGATTCCAGATGAGAGAATGATGGATGACCTCTGCTGTAATCTGCTTCAAAAAAAAATTGTCTAACCCCTCTGAAATTCCTCTTCACTCTGCTCATATAGAAACTGAAGAAAAAACCCTAAACTGGTATGCTCTGGCTATGCATCTACATGCATTCTAACTGACAGAGTGGCTGCCTGTTTGTATGTGTTTCTTTGGTGACACATCACTCATCACTAATTCAAAGTATACCAAACCCTCCAATAATAATAATAATTGCTAAAAATATTCCTAACCTCCTGCTGGAAATAGCCTCACACTGTAGTTATTTGGGGTATAGTACTGTAGCTGCATGGAGTCTGTCTAATTACTGCTAGAATCGGCTGGAAGAAATGTTGTCTTTGACTATCAAACTATTGTTTTCCTGTAGCAAACCGAGCATACAATTGAAACCTGCTGTCTAAGACACTGTAAGTGTGATATGTGGGTGTTCAATAGGCTAAATCAAGACAAAATCTGCCATGCGTCCACTCCTGTATCAAACTGCTGTTCACAGGCCATTAACTTTGAATCTGACAGTTCCAACCTCTAACAAGTCTCCTATCCTCCAAGAATATGCTGTATTTCTGCTAAATCAGGCACTGTTTCCTGAAATACACTGCTTGATATGCTGCTGTCATCACTCATCAATATGCTAATCTCTTAACATGCTAGTATTTTCTATGCTAAAAATATGCCCAAACTATAACTCCACGAATTCTCCTCGTGGATAGGTTGCATGCTAATCACGAGAAAGAAGACAAATTGTATGAACGGGAACTTCTAAAAATATCCCCCAAAACAACCGGCAGGAATTCATCTTGAAGATAGGGTTCTAATAATATCTCAAATGCCAATATTGGATGAGGTCGAATTAGGTAAAAGCAGCAAATATGCCTAGGGTTTAGGAATACAAGTTAGGGTTTGAAACTCGATAGAATTAGCTAGCCTTCCTTTCATAGAAATTTGAGCTACGGTTTAGGGGTATGGTAAAATTGGCAAGAATGCCAATGAGGTCGAACTAGGGTTTTTGCTTGGTAAAATTAGCAACAACAATTCAATTTAGGGTTTGGAATCTGGATTGGATAAAATTAGCAAGGCGAATTAGGGTTTTGGAAAGTCAAAAAACACAATGATGGCAACTAAACATAGTAATGTGATTTAGGGTTTGAATAGAAAGGAATTAAGAATGATAGGATTAGCAAACATGCCAAAGAGGTTGAATTAGGGTTTTAGCTTGACAAAATGCCAAGGGTTTGGAAAATAGATCTAGGGTTTTAGCACAAGGCAAATGTAGCAATACCTCATACAATTGGACACCCTTTGGATAACCGCCACGTCTCACACTGAGAATATGTTGTTGATGTATTTAGCATCGGACAAGTACTTCCACATTGGCTTGGTGTCTAGCATGTGGGAGTCGTCACTAATACGTCTCAGGACTTAGGGAATTTACTTTAATTGAGTAATAATTAAAGTGAATGCCTTGTTATGATTAATGGAGTTTAATTAAGTTAAATGCCTAAGTTTTTTGGCATTAGTAACTTAAGTGAGTTAATTAAATCCTAGCCATTAGATCTAAAGTGATGGTGAGATCTAATCTCAACCATTGATCACTTTGGAGATCTAGGGCTTTGGATTTAGGGGAAACTCCAGGTTATTAAAGGCAACCTAAGTGAGAGGATGAGACACGCAAAAAGTACATTGGAGCAAAGAAGGACTCTTTGCTCATGTGCTTGTGTCACACATAGGATGAGTGAGTGAGATCTCTTTGATTGGGTGGAGAAGGACTTCCATCCAAGTGTGCAGGGGCAAGGGCCAAGGAAAGGAGTAAAGGGGAAACAAGGGAGATAGCAACCAACTAGCAAGATCGAAGGAATGATCTTGAGGTTTGTAGGGCTTGGCTATTTGCTGTTTTGTATATTCCTCAGGTGGGCCATTATCCCAGGACGGGAGCCCAAGATTTTATTTAATAAAATCAACTCATAACTGGTTTTCCCTTCGGGATTTTTCCAGTGATAACTTACCTAGAAATCTCGTGCGTAATGTGTTTGGTTTCCATATTTATGCTTCCATTGATGTTTTGTTAAATAACTTCGCTGTGCATTTATTTAATAAAGTGATTTTATTTGGAACTAATTGCTGGGTGTTGGGTTTAAGAAAATTAACATGGTATCGGAGCCTCGGTTTTGAAGAGGAAAACCATATTTGCACAAATCGTGAGTTTGCAGCGTAGGAGATTTTTTTTTGTGTCTTGTTATAGGACTGCGGGTAAAAGAAAAAAAAAGAGAAAGTCATACGACCGCCATATAGCAGCCGTACGAGTCGTACAATATACGACGCTTTGTCTATTGGCTGCATAATAGAGCTGGTAGAGGGTGGTCAGGCTGCTGAGAGAGAAGTCTCCATGTAGTGGAGACATCAACGCTGAGGTAATTGGTCGGCGGTAGTGGAGCAGGGTGATGATAGGGCTGTAGGCAGAGGACATGGGTTGGATAAGCAACCGTCGTAGTAGTTTCCGCAGTAGTCGCTACAACAGGCTGCACAACAAAGGAACAACAATCGACAGAGGTGGATTGAGTTGCTAAGAGGGCAGCTGTTGGTGTTGGGCGTGTGAATTGGAGAGACAGTCGCGTGTGGTAATGAGCTGAGGTGTCGCTGCAAAGGATGAAAGGAGTTGAGGGCGAAGGTGCAGAGGAAGCGGATTAGCTGCTAGTAGAGCCAACGGGCTGTCAACAACGAGTCGATAGGGCTAGCCGCCACAACGAGCCGAGGGCCGCAACAGAGCTGAGATGGTCGAGACAGGATGCCTGCAGGTCAGCCGTCCAACAAGGATGCCATGCAGGCAGCCCAACAACCGAAAAGAGCCACCGGGCAACCTAGATAAGTACCCAGGTAGCTACAGGCAATGGGTTCGGGCAACGTGCAACATATAATGGGTCCGAGCAGTGGGAAGCAATGTCTGGGTAGTGAGTCCTGGGCAGGGATCTGGGCAGCCAATAAAAGTCTTCGAAGAAGGGTGTAATGTTCCCAAACAAATTTTCTTGGAACATGTTAAGTTTTAGTGTTTTCTGGTTGTGATATTTTGTCAAACAGTTTGCTGATTTTAGTCTTCTTGAGTTGCGTTGGGGTTTATGATGATGAATTATATTGTGTTTGCAGCAAGTAAATGATACAGATATAGCAATAACATATACTCAACAAGATGCAATACAAGTAACACAAGAAATAGCCACAAATACCTCAGATCTGATTTTATTTAGTAAATATGCTAACCTCCATACAATAATAGAGCAGATCTGGATCATAGATAGAAGAATAATGAGTGTGGCTGATAATGCCTCCAAAGTACAATAGAAGATGAATATATAGGTTTCCAAAAGCCTCCCCAAGCTGAATACCAAAGATTTATAAGATCCAACTCTTCCCCTTAGTTGTAGATGATGTCTTCTCTAGTACAATGCACCCTCACTAGCTGTAGCAAGCCAAGAATTCGGCCTCCAAGAATATGACCTCTAAACCCATGAGACCAGCTGCCAAAAAGTAGATCGGGGGATAGAAAATCCCTATGATGAATCTCCAAGCTGCTGGGAGTGATCTCCCACTCCAAGTCACTAGATCCACTAATAACAGTGCGCCCTCTTGAAGAGAAACACGCCCCCTTTGGAAGATAGAATGAATATGCTGAAGAATTCCCTCACACACTGTTGCAAAAAGGCGCTAGAGTGGTAGCTACCACTCCTGGAGTGAGTGCTACTGAAGATCTAGCCACCTCTAAGCAAATTGAATCCTCCTTCCTCCAATTGTGCACCCAACCTGCTGGAAACCACTATAACTGCGCCCTGCTTCCTCAAACTGCCTCTGAACTGAATAGAAACTGTAGTAGAATGGTGAGGGAGGAATATTTCACCTCCTTGGCCAAGCTTGGATCAAGAACATGAGAATCTTTCACTCCCTTATTGATCTCTAGGGTTTATTCAGTCAAAATCCTAAAAACCCCCAATTATCATGGGCTCTCTAGCTAAGAAGCCAGACATCAATGATCAAAATGATAATCAACATAATGAGAGAATAGAAGCCCCTATCTCTCTTTTATACCCTTGTTCATATTTTCTCTCCAAGTGACTTTTACTTTTAATATTCCTTAATAAAATCACTTTATTAATTAATTAACCTTTTTTCCTCTAAAAAGTGATTTATTTGTCCTTATGGCTTCTTCAACTACTGAAAGTCACTTCTCATCATCTTATCTTGTAGTGCTCTTCCTCCCGATTCTGATGAGCTTTTACACTAAGAGGTTTCTTCGAGTATTATGCCCAAAATGACCTCCTTAGTGATTTTAATTAAAATATGCTCCATAATAACTCAAAATTACGGAAATCGTCAGAATGCAATGAAACCAAAGACAAGCTGTGCGGAATGGATCCTGATGATGAAATATGATGAACGATGCAAGTCGGGCCCAATAAAACCCCTCAATACCTCCTGAATTCACTATCACCCTCATCTGGCTACTCTGGCAGGCATCCCACTCTGTAACATAGAGACATCCAAAAATGGGGACATTACAGTCCTCCCTGCTCGAATATTGCTTGTCCTCAAGCAATAACTGATTCAATCTATATGTGATACCAGGGTACTGTTGACCGCCCATTTAGCACTGGTGGTCAACTCATGTGCCATGAAGAGATGCATCATCGGATGCAGTATGGTTGAAGACCTTTGGTTCTACAGGGCTGTGTTTGGCCCAACACTTGTTTTTGAAATTGGAATTTCCGCACCCCTGCGGGGGTTAATAATGTAATAGGTCTGCATGAGTCATGTCTAGGTCAGTTACCTTGGGATCGGTTCACTGGGAGAGTTCTGTTCACCGAGATTTTTTATCCTCAGGATATCAGTGGGTTTTTCAGCCTTACTGATTTCCCTTGAGTTTTTCCCTCGCACTTTACATATGTCCTCCAAAGTGGTGAACGACGTTCCAGTGGGCTCATGTTTTGGTAACTATATAGGGAATTCATTGTAAATGACCATGCAAGACAACATAGAAAGTTTCACGGAATTTCGTCGAGTCTAGGTTAGTTTTTTTTAATTAATTAATTTTTAATTAAATTTCCCTAAGTTTGGAGGTTTAATTATTTAATTAATTAATTATTTTTGAGCAATAATTGTAAAAAATAGATCCTTGGACTTTTGATAGGGGTATTTGTGCTCAAAAGAAATGGAATAGCACCTCCTACATCCTTGGACCAAGTTTCAGCTCGGTCGGACAACTTTAGCCATGGGTTAGTCCACCTAGAGTGTCAATCAGTCTATAACAACAATTTTAATTGCTAAAGTCTAAACATGGCATGATGTAAAAATTGTAATAATGAGTTAGATGATGTGAAATGTTGAAATGATGGTTAGAGAGAGACCCCCTAAGCATAACCTTAGCCTCTCAACCCCTTTCAACCTTGTCTAACCCCTTTTCCAACCCCCACACTCAAAAGTTGCGCCCCCCTGGGGGGATTGACGTTTTTCACTTTTTAATTTAATTGTGACTTTGGTGTGGCCCCCTCTCCTTAGTTTTCACTTCATTTAACCTTCTTATCACCCCTAGAGGTGATCCCCCTTACTCCACCTTACCCATACTTGCATTTGGGTTAGTTTTTGACCAAGGGGAGCGCTCTCCAAGAGAGTTACGCCCTCCTTTTCCTCTCTCCAATAAAAGTTACGTTTTTATTTGAGAAGTTACTCTTCACCTTGCTTTGGCACGGATCCCATGCCTCTCCCTCACCCATTGTGTGATCCCAACACCTCACACCCTTTCCTTACCTCTCATCTCTTCTCCTCATCCCAAGAGGTGCGCCCTCCCTCACCTTGAAACTCAACAAATAATTGTTTTAAAAATTATTTGAGCCTTTTCATATTCTTTGGCACAAATCCCACACCTCCTACATGCCATTAGATCTATCTACTTAATTTTTCTATTTTTCTACACCCTAGATCTATTGTGCAAGCCCTAGGAGGTGCGCCCTAGCCTAAAGATCTACTCTATTGCTTGGTGGTGGACACTTGGCTTAGATCCAAGAGGGGTAGGTTTGCCTCTCCAAGTATAAATAGATCTCATTTCTCACTCCCAACTGACCATATCTTGAGCTATTGTTATGCTACTTGATTTTCCTCTCTCTCTCTCTATTGTCATCTCATTCATTCTCATTTCATTCTAGCTCTTAGGTTTTGGAGTATTCCTCTCCAAGATCTATTTCTTTTGGTAATAAGATTCAATAAGTTTTGGAGGACAACAAGAAGGGTAATGCGTGTGCTTGCTTTTCTTATGCAAATGGAGGTAACATTGTTTAATTTTCTTTCATGATTCATGCAACCCTAGATCTTGGATAAAGTGTTATCTAGGTAGGTTTGATGGTGCGTATGCCTATTTTTCCTATAGATCTTGATGTATAATGTAAATTGAAGTGTCGTTTATGATTATTGCATCAACATTTTATCTAGTGTGTGCTTGAGATTGAAGGAATATTGTAGGTTCACTTTCAAAGTCTCATTGGGAAAACCTTCTAGAAGGGAAGGGTCTCTTGGGGCTTCTCATACTTCAGCCATCTTGATATATTACTTTGCTCTATTATTTGCTGTACATCCATCTCATTTTCAGCTAGCATATATTGGTTTAGATAGGTCAAAAATATTTTGAATCTATATCTTGTCTTGTGGAAAGTTCTTGCCCCAAAAGGGCAAGGGTTTCCTTAACTTTGTTTGGTTGTGTGTATCCATCCTAGCAAGAAGACCTTGCTGTTTTAACAGGTATACCAGATATGATAGGAGGCTATTGGATGCCCCAAAAAGACACACACAACACTCAAAAACCCCTTGGGGAGTTTGGTAGCTATCTCTCACCTTTCTTGTCATTTTCTAGCTTAAGTAGTGCATTTTTCTTCTTGATTTGCTTGTTTAGTTGAGCTTGAGGTGTAAGAGGGGAAGTGGTACGGCCTCCCCTCTTCTTCAAGCTTGTTGGGTAGGCTAGGACGTGGGTAGATCTAGTCTTTTCCCTTCAGATTTTTTGAGTTTTCTTCTAGCTTTTCTGCAAGGTTTAGAAGGTGAGGGCACCTTCTCAACCTTGCGTGGGTAGTGCTTGTTTGTTTGTAGATTAGCTAGCATTCTATTTGCTGTTTGGTTACTCTCTTTCTTGCTCATATGTTGCTAAGTTCACCCTAATAACAAGATCTAAGAACACTCAAACTAACTAAGGCAAGATAACTAAAAACCTACCTAGTTGGGTGAGGAACCCCCAAAGAGGTAAGGATAAGTGTTAATCTTTATTTTCTCATGTGATGTGATTGATCTAAATGGTTTAATGCTCTTGATGTTTATGCTTTCGATCTGATCTCATATCTTAAGCCCATTGGGCAACACACTTAATAATTTCTACTTAATCTTGCTTAGTTCATCTCTTTTCAAGCTCTCAATCTCTCTTAAGCACATATTTTACTTTCATGCTTAATATCTCTTGTGGTGCTTAACATATAAGTGGTTATTTTATTCATTGCTTAATATCTCTTAATAGGCACGTCTTGGGCTTGAGTTGTGTGGAATGGTTTAATTTGGCAAACACATTTAAATTTTCTTTTCTTAATCTCTTAAGGCAAGTTGTTCTTGCCATTGGATCTATTGTCTCTAATCAAACTAATATTGATGTGCATGTGATATAATCTCTATCTCTTTCAGCCATTTATCTTTATTTGCTTCTTATGTGTTGATGTACTTCATGGTTAAAGCTTAAACAACACATTTTTTTTGAGCAAGTTCAGTTTCGGCCATCTCATTATTTTGCACTTTTAAAGTACCTTAAAACTCTCAAAACACTCTTTTAATCACATGAAAGTCTACCTAACTGTTATATATACTTAATAGACTATTTTAGGGTACCTTAGACCACCATCTCCACCATCTAAAACGGGTTTGAGGAAAACAACGGAGGGTAGTGGCAGGGGACTGTCCCGTGGCCCTCTAGGTGGGTGTCCTCTCCGGGAAGTACTCTTACTGTTAGGTCTGACCGTGGAAGCTAGGGTGGGCCTCGTTGTCTTACTATCTTGAGCACCCGACAGTTATTTGGCAACAGGAGGAGGAGGCTTTGGTGAAAGCTAATAAAATTTATAAATCTTAAGAAAAGCCTAATTATTAAACCCTTGGCCAAATCTAATAATACTTGGTGGGCTTAATAATAAAGAGTGTAGATTGTCTTCAATATCTTCACAATAATTGTGCTTAACTCTCCTTTGTAATCTTGTTCATGAAGTAATGTATTGATGATAATCTTGTGCAAATTGTGATGTAATTTGATGCTTTGATCTTCTATATCCTGCACACATTGAACAAACACTTGGTTAGATTTGTTGTTGTAACTTATCATTCTTTAAGTTGAAAATCTTGTAAGTAAATGTACATGATATTCTTTATTTGAGCTATTCTTTATTGTAAATCTGTAACTTGTAATCTTTTGTAATAAACCACCCTTTAACATAGTTGACCCCTTGCCCAATTTCTAGGCACTAGTTTTAGTTGACCGAGGGAAAGGACTTGACTTTCATGCTAACCCTTGCATATTGCATGGTTGACTTAGCATCTTAGGATTAGAATCCCCTCTAACCTTAACAAATTAAAATTAACTCCTAGAACCTAACTCTAACACACATAGTAACTAAGGTCTACACCCTTTGGCTTCCCTAGAAGTAAGCCTAGACGGAAGAGGTTCCGGTAAAAGTGACAGCATGGGCTGTGAACCTAGGCATTGTGCCTCCAAGGACACACTAAGTGAGCCAGACTTAGCTCACGTTTGCAAGTGTGTATAAGGACGGCAACAGGTACCATATCCACCTGTGTGACATGTAGTACGCTCCCCTCAAAACATGGTCCTTCCAAGTGCTCACCATGTATGCCACCCGAATGCTCCTGATGAATAGAATGATCATATATAGTAGATCCTCGATCAACTCCTCAAGCAACTTCTCCATTTGGATCTCAACTTCATCAAACTCTGGACTACCAAGCACTCCAATCCTTGGATCCCAAATCAAGATGTGAACTGCTGTGGCCTGCACGGTGTAGTCCTGTAATACCTCAACGCCAAAAGTCTCTTGAAGACCCCCAACCAATGAAACAAATAAATACAATATCCATCCCTCAAGGAATCTCTCATCTAAGCCAATCTCAAAGCGACTACCTCCAGTAGTATCTGGATCCCCTGCTAACCACAAACATGACCTACTGATATACCTAATCCCCAACCAAGCCGATCCATCCTGCCACATAACATCCTCATCTCGACCTACTTTCAAATTCCCCCAACAATGGATGGAACCAATCATGCAAGTCCCTAAAACTCCCATGCGCTCTAGAAGAGCACCAAACCTTGCATCACAAAACTCTGAGGGTGCCATATCATGTATCTTGGTGCCCACAAAACTGTAAACCTCTAGCCAAAGCACGAAGCACGAAACCTCTAGCTCTTCTCATGGGATTATGAAGCACAAACCCTTTTTTTGTGACATATGACAACCAACCAATGAGCAAGACAACAGAAATTGGGAAGGATGGAGAGTATTAACTATGGATTGGGATGTGGACATGCTACACCTTTCAAACCCCTCAGTAGTACAACTCAACCCAAGAGTGACAACACTTAAACCCAAGAGTGACAACACTTATCTAAAGGATGATGATGATCCATCAAGGTGAAACAAGGCAAATAACACAAATTTAGAGCATCATGATCCATTATCCGACTTAACCAATGATCACCACTTTCAGGACAAGTACATGAGACATTAACATCCAATATGAAGCAATAAAATAATGTACCTCATGTATATCAAGCATCATAATCATCAAATGGTGAGTGAGTTGAGAAAATGTGGGAAGCATCTTTGGCCATATGTCCATGGAGAACCATAGATCTCATTTGTGAAACTACTATCTATAAGTGAGAAAATCTCCTCTAGTTACCCCTACATGTCAAGGGGTAGCAGTCATGAAGAACAAGGCTTTATAGAATACAGTGCTGAAGCGTTGGAATCCTGAAAACTGTTGGAGTTTGCTGAATTTTGAGTGGGATATGAAGTTCATAAATTCTACTTTTGCATATGACGTTTGATGTGGTCAAAACCACTCTCAAACATCCTGGAACAATAAATGAAAATAGAAATATAAAAAATTTAAGTTGAAAGAAGAAAAGGGAAATATAAAGGGAAAAGGAGAACTTTTACTTCATTTATGTGTGAATGTTAGACTATCATTTATAGACTAACCTAAGTTTAGGGGGAGAAAATTTAGAGATACGTATTGAAAATGCATTCTGAAACTTGACAATAGCTTTTATATATCAAGGAGATCCAAATGTTGTCAATCTTGTCTGGATTGATGAGATGTGCTCCACCCTCCGACACACCTCCTGCAACCCTATGTCATCTCCTCTGGTGCACACACAAACGTCCTTTTGACACCTGGAAATAACAAAATTCCATTCAGACCAATTGGGGAGAGAGCTCTTGCGTGAGCCAAACTAGCAAAAATGAGGGAAGAATAACAACCCATGATTGGGCCATAAATGTCAATTGCAAACGTTTATTCTCTCAGAGCATGGCAATGGTTATGATATTCACAGTCTTCCTGCACGACCCAACTGATTGAACAAACAACTAAGAGTCAACTATCTTGTGTGCTTGAAGGAATCATTTTCCAACTGAATCCATTGTAAAGGAAACATTAGGTGTTCATACAAATCTTTGCTAGTTGACATCAAGGGTTTCTGGGTTGAGATCAAGATAGTAGTCTGAGATATTTAATCTGCAAGATTCTTCAAAAAGATTGTTTCCCTGTTAGATTCTTGAGCGCATTCAGATCCCTGATCTTTAGCAGTGTAACTCTACAGCCCAATGGTTTACCCTCCAGTCCATTTGAGGAAAACCCTCCAAATAATTTCTTAGGTGTTCTCTCTTCAGTCCACCATCGAGATATTTTCCTTTGTGTTTGAACTCCATTGAAAATATAGAGTATGTGAGTTTAAAGTCAAATCTGAAGGAAACATGAATACTGCTGAGGTGACAGTGAGCAGAGGTTATAGAGGGCATGACCCTAGTTCTACTTTTACTTTTTGGCGTAAAAGTAGCTGGCAAAAGATAAAAGCCAAAAGAACAAAACCTTCAGATGCTTTGCCTAGGGATCCCCGAGAAAGCAGTAAAAAACTTCTCAGCAAGAAATGGAGGGACCCATAAAATAAATAAACTCAAGACCTAATTGGAGGATAGGGGGTCTCATCACGAGCCAGCCTATTAGGTCCATGGGCATGTAGCGATATGACACTACCATTCAGCTGGTCACCATGCTAGAGTAGTGGCTCTTGGTGGCATAGCCAAGAGAAAGGGGGTCTCATCATGAGCCAACCTTCTCATCTCTGTGAAATGCTTGTGGGTAACACTGTCACCATTGCTCACCACGCTAGGGCAGTGTCCCCCAGCTATTCTCTTGAAAGAAAAAACAATAAGATAAAAAGGTAAAAGGCATTGAATGGGATTGGAAACATTTGCATCTATGACAAGGTGCAATTCACCTTCTTCAGAGGCACTCACAGGTAAGCCATACATTTCCCTGTCATCACTGCACCCATTGCCCAAACATCCCCATACCACTTCATCCACTTACATGACCTAGATTGGTCTTCATCTGGAAACATCCCACATCCAATGAGAATTAGCCCAATAGGACCTCCTGAAACCCTCTCCAAACCTGGCTTGTAGAATAGCATAACGTCTTTGAGCACTTGTCTAGGAAAGGGGGGTTTTATGCACATGTTTAGATAACTTGATTATTAGACGTGATTGACATTGCTATGATCCCTGTGACTTATGAGCCCATGGAGGGCATACTTGTTGTTGCTGCAAGACCATGCCCGAAGGACAGGAACACATGGGGAGATGATTAGTTCGGACCTCCATAGGGCTGAAATCCCACCAGATGGATGCTGAGACCCCAACAAGGGGCAGACATATACCAGAGGCTTGCACTGGAGAGAGAGGAGGACGTTCCAGTAGAGATAGCCTGGCAAACCTTGACCCAGGGGGGTCTTTCCCTCCTACACGATATTGGCCCCTGAAGGCCCTAGATGTCATCATTCAGAGCCTTGACATCACATAGTTGAGGTGTCCAGCTTGAGGATGCTTTGGGTTGGCATGTGTGGCATCTCCTGAGGGGTTTTAAGCCCCAACGTTTCACTTGGAGGGCTAGCGTTCCAGCAGAGAGGCTAACGTCACCCTAGGAGGGGCATGACGTCACCCTAAAAAGATCAAATTAATGTTTTATTTGTCAAATTTATGTAAAAATAAATTTTCTCATGTAAACTGGCCATGTCGGCCTTTTTGACCTAAGTTTGTAAATTAAAGGTCATTTTCACTGTATAAATAGGGGATTTTCCCCTTATATTTTTTCATCTTTCACTCACACTTAAGTGAGGTCTGAAATTTGTGCCCTACTTAAGGGTTATTGGCTGAAATTTTAGGCGCACTTCTTGGAGGAGGCTAAATTTGGTGTTTTTTGGCGTTTTCTTGGTGGAAGGTCTTCAACTAGGCTTATTGCTAGATTATTCTTGGTGGATGTAAGTGAATTTCTGCAATCCTTCTTTGCTTTGTTTGGTTATGGTATATTTACTTTGCATTTATTCCAAGATTATGAAATTGCTAGTTTAAAACCCTAGGAGAACAAGCACATGTTATTGTCCTTGTCTTAACAATTTTTCACCTACTAGATTGTGCTAGAAACCCTACCTTTGAAGCATTGTACTAGAGCCCTGCCATTGCAGCACTCTAGCATCCTTTGCTTCATCAAGCCATTGTTTGTTTCAAGCTTGAGCTAAAGGAAAAGGAAAACCGCTAGGGCCTAGGGTTACCTACTTCCTAGTAGCCGTTTTCCTTCTAAGGCTTGTTGATTGAGGCCTTGGGTTACCAACACCTCAATCATCAATCCTTCTTTGTCCTTAGCTCTTACATTATCATTTGTTTCCTTCAATTTTGCTGCTGCAAAGTGACTCCATTAGCCCTAAAAGGCACTGATTTAGACCTTGAATTTGATTGATTGATGAAACCAACCCTCAAACCTTTTATCTCAAGCAACTTTCTAACCTTTCCTAACCCTAGATTAGACTAATTCACTAACTCTCTTGCTGCTGTTACAAAAGTAAGCTACATCCAATTATTACAGTAGTAAAAGCACTTAAAAGCAATTGCAAAAGTTGATTTTTACATTGCCTAATTAGCATCTGACAAGTGCTAGTACATTGTTATTATTGGGTTATTATTTTTGGTCATTGTGAAGCTCTTTTAAGGCATTTATTGTTAAGCTATCATCTTGTATACATTGCTGCTATAAAATTCTGTTTGCTTCATCTTGCATCAACTTATTGCTTTTATTGACAAGTCTAAGGTTTTATGAAGCACTAACATCAAATTGTACTTGCAAAAGATATTGTTTTCTTGTTGCTTTGTTCTTGGTAGGTACATCTAAGCATATCATTGCTTCATTGATTAAAACTTTGGACTTTCTGATCGATGTGACTTGTGAGAGGGGATGTCTCTTGACACTTTAACCTTTGCCTTCTCAAACCCCCAGGTCAACGGGGACATCTCCCCTAGGTTATCATCCCTAAATAGAAAGAGGTATCTTATTAAGGTGACGGTGATAGGATAACCTCCTGTTACTCCAATTTTCCTTCCCTTAGCCTTTCCCTTCGGGACAAGTACAAATTGCGCGATAACAAGTCTTTCAAGTTTTTTGCATGTCTGCCCCATAAGCTAAATCTTTTAAGGAATTTAGCTTGTTAGAAATTGCATTTCAACTCTCTGTTTTGAGCTTAAGCAAGCTGATTGTAGCTTTATCGAATTTGCATTTTCAACTCTCCCTTAAACTTGATTGAAAATCAATTTGTCGGCTTTCTCTTTGACTTTCATTTCTAGCTCATGCCCAAACTTGAAGTCTTGCATTTTCAAGAGTAATCGTAACTTGCAAATAGTCTTTTTGCAAGTTGAATTACAATGTAAATGAGTGCATTTTCAGTAGAAGCCGACACCCTTCATTTGCTGACTTTGAATTGTAGAGTCTGATTGTTAAAAAGTGGAGTTGCAAGAAACCCTTGAGGTCTAAGTCAGTATCTAAATGGCTTGAATTGATGAACTACTAGAATTATTGAACACTAGTACTTTCTTCTGTGGACAATACAGTCACAACTGACATAGAAATTCTCACTGATGTTCTAACCTGTTTACAAGATTCGCAGGACAAAATCGAATTTCTCTAGCGTGAATCACAACTCCAACAAGAAGAAATACAACAAAAGAATCATCATTCTGAACTAGTCCTTGTTTAGAATGTTGATTATTTTGTTTTATTTCTTCTTATTGGAGTTGTGATTCAAGCTGGAGAAATTTGATTTTGTCCTACGAATCTTGTAAACATGTTAGAACATCAGTGAGAGTTGTTATGTCAGTGGTGACTGTATTGTCCACAGAAGAGAGTATTAGAGTGTTCGATAACTATAGCAGTGCATCAACTATTGTATTTATAGATGTATCATATCAATGACAAATACAATCCACGCTTGTCTCCATTTTGCGTATTCTAACAAAAAGTTTCGAGAATGACTAGATACTATTGCTTGGCATTATTAGAGCTCGAGACACATGCTTTGAACTAAATTTTTGAAGATTAATGTTCAGATTTCTTCCATCAAATATGTCATTGAAGGGCTGTAAACTTGGTAATTCTATCCTTTGTCCGCATAATCTTAATTGTGGTTCATTACCCCTTTAATTCTTTGTCTATTGCTGGAAAATATTGTTATATGTCTTCTTGATTCACATTACCTGTAATTTACATGATTTTGTAGTAGGCGCACCCTTATGCATGTTTGAGGATCTTTCTTCATTTGGATTCTGCTCAAGAAATTTCTGTTTTAATGGCCAGCAAGATATGTTTGTTGTAGGTTCTTTATTCGGGCTATATGCTTCCATATCATCATGAGAAAACGACATGCACTGGCTGCCTTATAAACTCCATATGTCCAATAGTGTTTTAGGCACTAATCTTGCTGTTACCAACTTCAGAAAACTATAAATCAACTCTTCCTTTTGCTGTTCACAAATCTGAAATATATTGGAATAAAAATCAGCATTTAGATTTGTTGTCCTAAGCCTCATCCTCCATTCCTTATGATTATCGTTTGATTGGCGTAGGTTATCTTAGTGACATATTCCTTGTGCTGGAGGAGATCCGGCCTAAATAGTGGGAGGGTGTTCTTGTGGTGACATTGGAAAAAATCTTCGAGTTCCCCTGGGGTCTTGCTTGAGCTTTAGGAATTTCATCTCAAGAAGTAAGGGTTTGGGAGGAAATAGTGATCGCATTCTCTTTTGAAGTGAGAGGCGGCCACTCCTCCCTACATTTTAGCACCCTTGTACCCACAGGCCCTGTAAACTTGACATTCAAAGACTTGACCATTGCCCGAATAGAGCCCTACTTGTTAGAGCTTTGAAGAGGAATATTATCGGGAGGAGAACGTTTCCAAGAGTGAACATGCCTCTAGTACACAGTCCCTTTGTTCTCATTGGCAGCCCAATATTGACCCTTAGATGCTATCTTCATCCCAATACTACTTAAACCAGCTGAAAAGATGAAATTCTTGCCAAAATTTGTTGAACTTATCCATATATTGAGGGGGGGGGGTGAATCAATATACGATACTTTTTACTTTATTTAACCATTCATCAATCATTCATTAGCTAAGAAACAATAATCACATATAAACTCAAATCACAATGCACAGAGTTTAATTTGGAAACCCTTGTGGGAGAAAACCACAAAAACTTATCTTTATAAATGTTTGTAGGCACCAACCTACTGTTACAAAGATTGTAAGTACCAACCTATTGGAGACACCAATCTCCTTAACTGCGCACCAACTCAGCAAGATGTAGGCACCAACCTACTGGAGACACCAATCTCCTCAATTGAGCACCAACTCAACAAGATGTAGGCACCAACCTACTGGAGATACCAATCTCCTCAATTGAGTACCAACTCAATAAGATATCTGTAGACACCAATCCAAGATCTTCATACATAGAGTACTTCTGACTTCACTTGCATGTTTCATTCCACAGACAATCTTTCAAACCCTAGCAAGCCTCACAACATCATTTCCAGAATGTAATCACCGACGACAACATCCACAGACGGCAACATTACAACCTCAAAACAGTGCACACGATAGCATCACAGACCTTCAGTCCTTCATGGTGCACCTTGAGAACAAGAAAGACCTCAAGAAAATCTCTTAAACTTCTCTTGCACACCTTTAGATCCCAGAAAGACACCCCAATAACTTTAGCGCACCTTAGATAACTTCTGCACACCTTAGATAACTTCTGTGCACCTTAGATTTGATCTCTTTCTTTGTTACTCTAAAAATGCGCACATCTATCATGTATTTATAGTAACTATGTCTCCACTTTCTGGGTCGACCTGTAAAGACTGCTGAGTCGACCTCAATTTTTTGGCTGGGTTATCGGACGAAAAAATTCATATCTTCTCATTCCTAGGGAGTTAGAGGGAATGCCATATACCATTGGAAAGGTCTCAGAATAAGCTTTCCAACCATATAACTTATGCTCCCATTTCAACTATGTATGTATGGTAAACATTCATTCAAAGATAGGGTATTCAAACTGACCATCAAAAATCCAAAAGTAATACTTTCAACAATCTCCATCTTGCAATCTTTGTATTAGACATCTGTAGGCTTGTAATATTTATCTTAGACATTTGTAGGTCCCCCTGTCTTTGACATCAATGGCAACAATATTTCCAATAATCTTCCCTTTTGTCATTGATGGCAACCTTTAGTCAATTCTGATACTCCCCCTGTCTGCAACTTCTCCTTGTGTCTGCAACTTCTCCTTCTGTCTGCAACCTCTCCCCCTTTGACATCAATGGCAAAGGGCTACTCCCCCTGAGTTTGTGTTTCCCTTTATTGATGAGATGAGAGGGATATCGCTCCTAGCTTATGTTCCATACAACACTTTTCTTCTTTGACTTCATCGAGTATGTATACATCGCTTGAGGTTCTTTTTGCTTTTGCCACTGATCTTCCTAAAGCTACTTTCCTTATCTCACACCCTTTAGAATGAAATGTGAGGTTGTAGCCTTGATCACACATTTGTCTGACACTTAGAATATTGTGCTTTAACCCTTCAACATACAGGGCATTCTGTGTCTTAGTCTTTCCATTATCAAGACTAATAGTCCCTTTACCAACTATCCTTGTAGAGCCATTATCTCCAAAAGTAACCCTACCTCCTTTTTCTTCCTTTAAGGTGAGAAACTTGGTCTGGTCTCCTATCATGTGTTTTGAAGATCCACTGTCAATGTACCATTGGTTCTTGTAGCATACAAATATATATAATATTAAGTAATAATAAATCATAAATAATAATAATAATAAATAAGGGATGCATCTTTTCATGGATGGTGGTTCTCTATATATTTGGCACATTTATCATTGTACATCTCATCTATTCATTATCATTTATCTTTATACATTCTTACTCATTATATTTTTTTGTCCAGTATGAATTACAATTATTTATCCCATTTATGATGGAAATCCATTTAAGAACCAGATTGGTTCTTTACATTGGTATCAGAGCCTCGTTTTTTATCCTGACCTTTGGCCATACAAGCTTTTAGCCACATTGGAAAAAATATTATTAGAGTTTCTCTGATTTTCTGGGTCATTGACCACAACAGGGTTTTGGCCATTAAACGTTCAGTGTTTCGTAAAAGAAATAATTATTCTGTTGCAGATTTGAAAAAAACATTATCACTCTACTACAAATTTTGAAGAAAATTAAATTTATTTAAAAGAAAAAGGGAATAAGTATATAAAAAAGAAAAGACATACTTACTAGAGATTTAAAGGCTTGATATCTTAAAAAATTAAAAATTAAAAATATTAAAGTGAAGTATAAAAAAAATAATATATATATATAATTTTGAAGAAAATTAAATTTATTTAAAAGAAAAAGGGAATAAGTATATAAAAAAGAAAAGACATACTTACTAGAGATTTAAAGGCTTGATATCTTAAAAAATTAAAAATTAAAAATATTAAAGTGAAGTATAAAAAAAATAATATATATATATATATATAAAGTAGGAAAAAAAAAAAAAAAGCTGCACTTGCTCGCCGAATCCATACAACCATCGTCCGGACTATATCCTCTGTACAAATCAACTGAGTCAACCACCGTACGAATGGTTTTTTTTAATATATACCGCCGTACAATTTAATTTATGCCTAGGTACAAGAAATTAAAGGTCCATATGATCATAAAATCTACATGTGTATAAAAATAGTGCACTCCATCCGTTCGGACGTGAGTCAACCACCGTACGAATGGTTTTTTTTAATATATACCGCCGTACAATTTAATTTATGCCTAGGTACAAGAAATTAAAGGTCCATATGATCATAAAATCTACATGTGTATAAAAATAGTGCACTCCATCCGTTCGGACGTACACGTCCGTATATCAAGAAGTCACAACTTATTGTTTGGAGGAGTTTTATTAAGAAAATATATTAAAAGAAAGCTATAAAAAGTACTCATTTATAAAGTGAGATAAGGGCGTAATAAAAAGTATATATGTATATATCAAAGAGAATTTTATATAAAAGAACCATTAAAAAGTTTATTGAAGGCCCGATGGAATTAAAAAGATATTATATGAAAAAAGGAGATACATGTATTAAAAGGTAAAAAGGGAGATACGTTAAAAGAAAAAAGGGCTTTATTAAGATTCAAAAGGAAGTTAAAGTGAATTCAAGGAATTAATAACCTATAAAAAGAAAATAAACATATATTTATATAAAATATAAATTATATTTATATTTGATATAAATTATTAAAAGTATATATACATATTATAAAAGTTTAAATCTTTTATATTAAGTCAAGTTGACTTTTGACTATTAAGGGAAACTTTTTAAAAATTATATATATATCTTTTTAAAGTTTTCAAAGTACTACTTTTTAAACGGAAGTTTTCGACGAAAGGATAAAAAAAAGGATTTTAACATAAACGAAGGTTTACGTATAAAGGACTTTCAACACCTATTTTTGATATATTAAAAGTCAAAAGAATTGTTCAAGGAAAAAATATTAACGTTGTGATTTGTCTGTACAAGAAGGAAAATTACATAAATATTGATATTGCCAATCAATTATCAATTTTCGGGTCAAATATAATTGAAAAAAACTTTGGCAAGACACAAATTAAAGAGTTAAAAGTAACAATTGACGGTTATAAATACATATCCGAATTCGATGTTTCAAAAATGATTGAACCCGATGTTGGTATAATTCTTGGTTTAACCTGGCCAGAAACACTAAGTACCTTCATTTTAAATGTGGAAAAAACGTTTTTGACGTTTTATTACAAAAATAAAAAAATTATTTTCTAGGACATAACAATGATGTCACATTCGAAAGATCCATCATTAGAAGGTTTTAAAAATATTTCAAAGATGATCAACCAGGATGATCAAATGACAGTACAAAAAAAGCAGAAAGAATTTGACAAAGTTGTCGTGAATAAAGAGGAAGAAATTTCTCGTCTCAAAAATCATAATCAAAGCTTGGTTGCACAAATCAAGAAGATGAAGAATGAGAAGAGATCATATAAAGAAAAGTTAGAACAACTTACCAGTAAGGAAGCAATGATCGATAAAGAAACAATGACTGAACCTGTTGAAATAGAAAAGCTTTCAGTTAAAAAAATCCAAACTTCAGAAAAAGGAACAAAAATCGATCTAGTTGAATCACTAGAAGAATAAAAAGTTGAAGAAAGTTCTATCAAACAAAATTCACAAGAGATTAGGATGCCTTATCGTCATCCAAATCACAAGAATCGTTACAACCAACAACAAGATCATGCAAAATATAAACAAGTTTCCATGAAAGTAGATTTGGGATGGATCACTCCTGAGAAGATGCAACATACACTTTAGGAATTCAAAGATAATATCATTTTGTTTCATCAAGTGTCACAACTATAAAAAGAAAAGATCATGATAAGACAATTCAAGCGAGAACAAGAGATAGGTCTTTCTCTAATCATGCTTTGAGGACAAAGCATTTTTAAGGAGAAGACAATGTAGCGCACACATACACACACACACATATATAAAGTAATAATAAATCATAAATAATAAATAATAATAATAAAAAATAGTTATTAATTGTCTAAGGGATGCATCCTTTCATGGATGGTCACCATATGTGTCTTTAGGTTCTCTATATATTTGGCACATTCATCATTGTACATCTCATCTATTCATTATCATCTTATCTTTATAGATTCTTACTCAATATATTTTATTGTCCACTATGGATTACAATTATTTATTCCATTTATTATGGAAATCTATTGTAAGAACCAGATTGGTTCTTTATAGTTCCCTTTATTTTGAGCATAAAGTGCAAGTCCGCATTCTTCCTTCTTCTGTTCTTCTTACTTCCTTTTCCACACCTTTGTGTATTCTTCTTTATGTTTGGCAAGAACATCTTCTTCCTTTTTTATTATGCTGCTTCTACAGTCACATGCTATGTGCCTATAGTTATTGCACTTATAACATTCAACATTGTAATCAAGTAGGGGAGCAAATGAATTGTAGTTTCTATCATCAAGCCCATGAGAACTTCTAGTTTTGTTGCTCACATAATCATTTTTTGCAGTTTTATAAAAACCTCTGTTTATATCTATCACATGATCACTTCCTACATAAGCTTTACAATCTATTGCTTTATAACCAAAGTTATTGCAAGAAAAACAATAGCCAAGAAAGAGATTTTGGTACCGGTTTGTAAAAGGTTTTCTTGGTGGAACAACTCTTCTGAACTCATTCTTGTGGGAAGAATAAGATTTCTGCTAGTCATCATTTCCTTCCCTGTCGCTGCTTTCATTTTTGATGGAGCCTTTAAGAATATTGGCATAGATTTTAGGTTTTTCTTCATTTTCCTTTTCTGATGGCTTTGTGACTTTGGTGCTTGCATCTCCCTCGAGGGCCTTTTGTTTTTTGTCGTAGCCAAGACCTGTCTTGATGAACGGTGACCTTTGGAAATTGAGAATATTATCTAAGATTTCAGTACTGTTTCCAAACTCCAATCTTCTGTTCAATTGATTAGTTGTTTTTTCTAGTTCCTTTCTTAAGGAAACTATTTTAGCTTCTAGCTGTTAGAAAAATGGGGGTGCTTGTTTAACCATAGACAATATAGCAGTATTTTCTTCCAACCATAGGTACAAATGCCACCCCCGAGCACCTTAACTTTGACAGAGAGAAGAATTCCGGTAGCAAATCAATAGCCAACCAAGGCTAGTGCACCAAGCAAAATAACCAAAGACCAATCAGAAAGTCCAAGCCAGAAAAACCGAAAATACAAGTTGCAGTAGCTGCAGCTGCAATTACTTTCCAAACTTGCGCACAATTGATTTTCTGCAGTTTCGAGTGAGTGAGTTCCAAATGAGCTCTGGCGTCTTGTATTTATACTGCTTCTTCTTAGTTGTCTGGGCCGACTTCTCTTCCCAGAGGCTAGAAACTCAATATTAATTATTCTCTTTAGCCGACTTGTCTTCTAAGGTTATGTCCAAGGCTTTAGGGTTTCTCTTGCTTCGCAGAATATTCTAGTCTCGTTAAAGGTTACAAATGGAGGTTAATACCTCCCGCAACTACCATAATATCAACACTAGCTTGCAATTTTCTTCCTTTTCTTTCAGCTCGCTTCTCACCACTTTTATCCTTTTTGCCTCTTCTAGTTGAGTCTTCAGGATGACAAGTGTCTTCTCTGTTTCTTTAAGATCATGATCCTCTTCATATTTCTGCAATTGCTCTTTCTTCTTTCTATTCTTTTCCTAAGTCTGTCTAATTCTTCTAAGGCACTAATGAGTTTTGCTTCAAGATTCACTTCCCCATCAATGTCTTCTTCTTCTTCTTCTTCTTATTTTTCTTTCTTATTGTCTTCATTTTCTTTATCGGTAGACTTTGTATCCATGGCCATGGAGAGGAATTCTTCTTTGTCAATATCATAAACATATCCATCACTTTCGGCAGATGAGCTACTATCCTCTCTAGAGTAAAAAATCTTCTTCTTAGTACATTTTCCTCTTTTGTGTCTTTAAGATTTGCTTCTATTGTTACGTTCTTCTTTGACATTATTGTCCTCATCATCATTGTCTTCCTTTTTTACATATGGACATTTAGCAGCAAAATGCCCTACTCTACCACAATTAAAACATATGAAGGGTAGTTTACCTTTGTGTTTGTTGGATCCTCTTTTTAGCTTTCTCACAAATTGTGCTTCTTCTATATCTGATTCATGGTTGGAACAATCACAAAATTTCTGTCTTTTTGTCTTCTTTGATGCTTTGAAAGTTGCTTCCTTCCGTACTGGCTTTTCTTTTTCTGTCCCAATCTCATATGCATTGAGAATCCCATGCAACTCATCCATCGTTAATTTCTCCAGATCCTTCATTTCTTCAATGGCACAGACCTTGGCATCAAATCTTAAGTGGAAAGACCTGAGCACCTTTTGCACAATCATTGATTCTTCAATCTCCTCATCAAGTCCTCTGATGGTGTTGACAATTTCATCCACTCGAAGAAAATAGGCTGCAACATTTTCTTCGTCTTCCATTTTCAAACTCTTGAACTTCCTTCTATGAGTTTGGAGCTTTGCCTTCTTCACTTTGTCATCACCTTCATAGATGTTTTGAAGTTTGTCCCAAATATCTTTTGCCGATTTACAATGCATCACCTTGACAAGTTCTGATTCTGATAGACCACTCAATGTAGCATTCATGGATTTTGCATTATGTTCACTAGGCTTCTTCCCAACTGCATCTGTTGGTGGAGTTGTTGGGGTTGTATAACCATTCATGACTGATTTCCAAATATCAAACCCAAGAGCCATTAGATAARTCCGCATCCTTACAATGGACCCTTGTTTGTGAAGAAACCTTCTTGACTAGCCAAGTGTGTTCCTGAGATCTACCTTCTAGCGGTTAGACTGTTTCTGAAAGAACCCACTCCGATACCAATTGTTGAACTTATGCTTATACTGAGAGGGGGGGGGGTGAATTAGTATATAATACTTTTTACTTTATTTAACCATTCATCAATCATTCATTAGCTGAGAAACAATAATCACATATAAACTCAAATCACAATGCACAAAGTTTAACGTGGAAACCCTTGCAGGAGAAAACCACAAAAACTTATCTTTATAACTGTCTGTAGGCACCAACCTACTGTTACAAAGATTGTAGGCACCAACCTATTGGAGACACCAATATCCTTAACTGAGCACCAACTCAGCAAGATGTAGGCACCAACCTGCTGGAGACACCAATCTCCTCAACTGAGCACCAACTCAACAAGATGTAGGCACCAACCTATTGGAGACACCAATCTCCTCAATTGAGCACCAACTCAATAAGATATGTGTAGACACCAATCGAAGGTCTTCATACACAAAGTCTTTTAAGTTTTGACTTCACCTGCATGTTTCATTCCACAGGCAATCCTTTAGACTCTAGCAAGCCTCATAGCATCATTCCTAGAATGGAATCACTGACGAAAACATCCACTGACTGCAACATCCACTAATGACAACATCACAACCTCAAAACAGTGCACACGTTATCATCATAGACCTTCAGTCCTTCATAGCGCACTGTGAGAACAAGAAAGACCTCAAGAAAATCCCTTAGACTTCTCTTGCACACCTTTAGATCCAAAAAAGACACCCCAACACCTTTAGCGCACCTTAGATCACTTTTTTGCACCTCATACTTGATCTCTTGCTTGGTTACTCTAAAAATGTGCACATCTATCCTGTATTTATAGTAATTTTGCCCCCACTTTCCGAGCTGACTTGTAAAGACTGGTTGAGCCGACCTCAATTTTCTGGTTGGGTTGTTGGACGAAAAAATTCATATCTCCTCATTCTTAAGCAGTTAGAGGGGATGCCATATACCGTTGAAAAGGTCTCGAAATAAGCTTTCCAACCATATAACTTATGCTCCCATTTGAGCTAGGTATGTAGGGTAAAAAGTCCTTGAAAAATAGGGTATTCAAACTGACCATAAAAAATCCAAAAGTAATACTTTCAACAATATCCATCTTGCAATCTTTTTCTTGGACATTTGTAGGCTTGTGATATTTATCTTGGACATCTGTAGGCTCCCCCTGTCTTTGACATTAATGACAACAATATTTCCAACAAAATCTGCATCCTTCTTAGCACTAGTAATAAGATTTGAAGTCGTACCAGCTCCCAGAGTCATACTTGCTCCTGTACCTTCCCCTGTGGCAACACTTACTTTGGAAATGGTGCCTGTGGTTGTATAGTGCTTAAGGAAATCACCCTCAAGCGTACACCTCTTAGTACCTTTGCCTGTGATCTGCTGCTTGCCCCACATGGTTGTACAACCATCCTCTTTATTGCCGAATCCATCCATACCACAACTTTGACCCCCTACTTGCAAATCCATGCCGCAACCCTCTCCCTTTACTTCTAGATACATACCATGAATTGTTCTCTCTTGTGTTGTATTGCTGCTTGAGCTCCTCATGTTTCTTTCTAGAGGAGGATTTTTCAACCCATCTATCACTTTTGTGCTTTCTTTTTACCTTTATGCTGTCGTCATTTCCTTTTGACTGCCAACTTGGTAGGTGACAAATTGTATTGCCACTAGCTGTTCGTGGCACACCTGTTGGTGCTAGCTTGCCCCTCGGCACAACTCCACTCCTTTTGAATATCTTGCAACTCCTACACACTTGACCTTGGCACTATGTTTCATGCCTTCTTGATGTATTCACCTTCGCTTCTTATGGTGCTTTCATTTTGGAATTCGTGTGAAAAATCTTTTCTATCACCATACCCTACTGGCCTCTCCTGCTCTTCTCCCTAACTACAGGGGTATCCTTAGTCTCCCTATGATGCACTTTCACCCCGGTCCCAAACTTTGGTGTTTTTGGGTTGGCGCAACCCCCTTGACGATAAGAGTGGGCTAAACTTTGAAACAAAAAAATATTTTACCAACCCAACTAGAATTAATTCTTTTTTTCCCTACACTAGTGGGCAACACAGAGTAGGGTTTCAATGGTATGCCATTCACCCACCTTGGCTGGAGGGTACCATCCAGCTGAGCTAAATGGATGGCCCCGATTTTTGTAATGTCCCCAACCAAAAAAGGTTCGAGCCAATGCATCTTTAGCTTCCTTGGATGTTTTAGAAACTTACTGTCATACATCATGACCATGCCCCTTGCTAGATGTCTTGCACTCGATGTGTTGATTGTGCCAAGCCTTCTCTCCCTCCTTTTTCATTCTCTGATTGTAGTTTGCCAGAAACCTGCTTCTTTTAGAACAATTAATTCCACAAGTATCTCCTATCGTGCTTTGTCATATGACATCTATGTGACTTGTCCAATGTGTAAGCTTTGTAGTGAGAAATCCATGGGGACCACTACTTCGCAACCATACACCAATTTGAATGGCGTCTGCTGTCTTAGCTTCTTTATTGTGGTTTTGTAGGCCCAAGGTAGCGCTGGTACACATTCATCCCAACTATCCTAGTTTGCATTACACCTTTGTTAGCCCACACTCCAAAATTATATTGAATGCTTCTACTGTACCATTTTCCTGAGGACGATACAGGCTAGTCTTATAGTGTTGGATCATGAAGACTTGCATTAGTGTCACAAAGGTCTCATTGATGAAGTGCCTACCTTAATCACTTATCAAAATTTGTGGGAAATCGAACCTTGTGATAATGTTCTCAAAAATGAACTTTGCTACTATGTAGAGTGTGTAGTCTTGTACTAGGGCTGCTTGTACCCATCTGGTCAGAGATATTCTGTTGTAGTAATGATGTACCTTATGCCTAAGTATTCTACAGGGGGGTTAATGGATCCAATGAAATACAGTCCCCATTTCTCGAAGGGCTGTGGTGCGAGCACTGGGTGTAATGACATCTTGTTTTGGCATGACGGTTGCCCAATCCTTTGGTAGACATCACAACTCTTGGTGTACTCTGCATCTTGGAACACCATGGGCCACCATAACCTTGCTTGCAAGATCTTGCCTGCTGTCCTTTTTCATTGTTATGGCCACTCGCAACCTCGTTGTGGCATTCCCGTAGAATATTTGTGTGTTCACGATCCAGGATGCAATGCCTAATAACTCCATCTGCTCCCAATTTGTATAACTGGCCTGTGATCAATGTATAATCTGCTTCCTTTTCCAGGTTAAAGTGTACCCCTATGGAATGTTGGTTGGGTAATTTTGAACAAGAGTTTTATTTATCAATAATTGGTATTTTGGATTACAAAGTTAATTGGCCACATATGATGTATTTAGCTTTGTTTTACATGTTCATGGTAAGGGCTAATCAAGCCCTTAAAATCAAGTATTTGTTGACCCTATTGTGCAGCATTTAACATATTGGCCTTCAGTATTATTGAGAAACACATCCCACATATCACATAAACATCTGGGTGAAGCAACATTAAGCTCTCTTACTGGACAATGTTCAGCTACTTGGATCGTCACGCCTGTCTCCATTCAGTCTAAACATCAATGCTATTATAGCATGGCAACAGGGATGCAACATCCTGATTTTCATTAGAGTACCTGACTTTGACTTGGTTTTTGATGATTCTTGTACTTGTAGATGACCATCTTTCATGGAGTTCCGGAGGACTTTATAGTGGTTGACCCTCTATATCCATGCACACTCAGATTTTTATTTTTTTGTATGCATTTTGTGTTGGGTACAATATTTCTACCCTTCCATGCTCTAGAAATATAGAGCAATTATTTGCTCATCTTTATGCCACATTTAATACATATCATTTTGTATATTCTCCTACTATTTTGTTTAGACAGACATAGATTGAATATGCCTTGGGCATCAAAATTGCTGCCATGCCAATTTTCAGTAATTGAGTTATCTTGGTTACTTTTGGTCATTTTCATATCTTTAACAAGGACACATGGATTATGTAAAGAGAGAAATTCTTTATTAATTTCTACATGTGGTCAAATAGGTCAGCAAGACTAGAAAGGAGAAGAAATCATATTAATGATGTACAAGAGCCAAACACAACTCCTATATGCAGAAAGAAAGAAATACAAATGAAATAGAAATAGAGAATACCAACGGTAAAACAGGAATGTAAACTATAAAGAGGACTAAAATAAATACATCACTATGAGACTAGAATGAAACTTATCTAAGTGAGACGGTTGATGAAGGCATACGGTGTTAAAACATTCAAAAGTCTTTTCGTGTATGTTATTTTCTTGCTACAATAGAGAAAATCAAGGAAACTACCATAACTTCTAGACAGCATAAACAAGGATTATTTGGATTGCAAGCACTAGCTTTTCTATATTGAATAAGTGGAAGGAATGTTGCTCGCAGCAATAATAATATTATAAATTTTTACTTGTCTGCAGTAGAACTTGCCTCACATGCTAACCTTGTGTTCCGGGCATATTCATTTTGTATTTGGCTTCTTATTTATAACAATATTTGCTTGCATGTAAATGTTCTCAATATGACATTTAATTTTTAATAGGGAGTTTCGTATCCGTATTTAATATAGCTACTATTTTATATATTGTCAGGAGTTCTGAGCGGAAAGTATACGCCCGAAAATCCTCCAAGTGGTCCACGTGGTCAAATTTACAATAAGGAGTTTCTTACAAACGTAAGTTTATACATATATTATATATTTATATTTGGGTTACATATTCTCGATCCTCCATTCAAACGCTGTTTAGCCATTAATTTGTATACAATGAGGAACTCTCTAATTGAATTCTTCCATAAATGCATAGGTTAAACCCCTTCTCGAACGAGTAAAAGAGATTGGAGGCAATTATGGCAAGACCTCAATACAGGTTATATTCCATCTCACTCCATGTAACAAAGACATTTCTCTAGCAAATATTATTGAACGTTGATTCTGAAGTCCAAATCAGTCCAAATCATTGTCTTTTATATGAACATTTTTTTTCCCTCATAAGATGCTTTTCTGAGCATGAAAGTGTCTGCCTTGTTTGGTGGGTAGACACGTTCTTTCTCATTTATGACGTCCTGTAGATTTTATGATATTCCCATTGACTATCATTAGATGCCATGCAGGTTGCACTTAACTGGTTAATAGCCCAGGGGAATGTGGTACCCATTCCAGGAGCCAAAACAGCAGAGCAGGTTTCTTAGCTGCACTTACATTGTCAAACTTTGATATCTACATAATGTTGCGTATTATATTCGTCCCTTTAGTCATTTTCATTGAGGATTGTAATAATAACAGATTTTGAAATGTGGATTCTTTTCAGGCTCAAGAATTCGCAGGAGCCCTTGGGTGGACTTTAACAGAAGAAGAGGTGAAGGAGCTTCGTGAAACTGCTTCAAAAGTCAGACCAGTCCAAGGTTTTCCTGTGGAGAGATTATGAGAATTTTTGTTGTATGGTTAAAATTGCAACATTTTTTTTCCAATCATATGTAATAAAAGCCTAAAGGGTTAATGTGTAATATGTAAAACTTAATTGTTACTCTGGGCTATTATAGTTTAAGACATATGTCCGGTAAGCTCAAGCGTTAGCTACTACTTCTGCAAATAGCTTTAATCAAATGATCTATCTCCTGCCAATGCTTTAATTAGTTCATCTTAATATCTCCCGGTCTCCAGGCATCTTGCACCCCTTGCTGTATTCATATTTTAATATTGATAAATGCATAGTTTGTTAAACTTATTAAGACAAATTAGAACAGCTAGAGTTCTGTCCAGTCCTTGAAAAGTGATAATAGAAATTATTAGAGGCATTTTTATGGTCCTAAATCAGGAATGCTTCAGAGATACATCTGTGCAACCACTCTATAAGTTTCTTATCAGTCTGATAAAAAGAGTTGTTAAAGAACAGGAAAATACATATGGAATTGTGGCCAGTCCACATTGAGAAAATATACATAATAAACTTTGCAGCACTGCCTTTATTACACATAATAAACATATATATACAAATATGGGATACTAGAAACGTTCAGCTTACCATGGAACATGAACCCCAACTTGTTACAAATAAAAAATAAAAATGCTCGTTGTTGGGATGTCTGGCTGTAATATTTTCAACAAGACACAAGGTAGCAAAGCTTTTGAAAATTTTCGAGCATAAGCTAAAAACGTTATGGTGTAAAAGTCAGGGAGAGGCAAGAACTCAAATAGGATTACCTTTCAACTCCTCTCAATGCATATTAGATCCCTATTAAATAGGGTGCAACTCCTCTTACCTAAGTGCATGCTTCCCTTGGCTAATTTAAGCTTCTTTCATGTTCTTTATCTCCTTATTTCTCCCTCCATGCGTCCTCACTCCTTTTTCAACCCTAAACACATCATTCCTTCTCTCATTAAAACTCCTACTCACTTCCTCTCTTCTCCCACAGATGTGCCGCATCCCCTTGAGTTTACTCCTCCTTCCCTTCCCCATGCACGACTCTCCTTCTCCCTATCCTGATTCCTAGTGCATCCCTCATGCAAACACCCCCTAACCTTCCCTTTCATCACACGTGGGTCTCCTTTATTTCTCATTCTCCCACTCTTGAGTGCGCCTCCTCCCTAAAATTTAGGGCACATTCTCTTTACCTCACTCAAAATACTCCTTTGTCCTACCATGCATTGATTCTCCCCTTTCTAACCCTCACACGTGCCATCTCCCACTCCCTATTTCCTATTCTCCTCCAAATCTTTCACTTCTCTTTCCCATAATGTGCCCTCTCCCCTAAAAAATAGGGTGCATCCCACCTTTACTACACCTCCACTCTTCTCTTTGACTCTCACATGTGGGAGTTAAAATCTCTCTCACACTCACTTTCCCTTTCAATGCACACTCCTCACTATCACTCCTCATCTCACGCGCTTACTTGCCTTGTTTATTCACACATGCTCCCTCATTGGTTCTTATTGGAAGGTGTGCCCCTCATTCACTATATATTGGAGTGAGTTACACATGGTTTGGGGTCGGATTTTTGTAGCAACAACCCTCACCTTCTCTCTCTCTCTCTCTCTCTCTCTCTCTCTCTCTCTCTCTCTCTTCTCATTATTCTTAGACTAGCTACTCCTTTGTGTGAAGATAATCATAGTGCTGTTCTTGTGCTTGTTGATGTGGTGCAATTAGCCCTTTGGAAGCCATTAATAAAGAAGTGTTGTGCTTATTTTCGAGCTTTCACTCTTGTCGGTATTGTGTTCTCTCTTTATGCATTGAATTAATAATTCATTACCATTTATTGTGATACATTATCTATATTTTAAGTGGTGTTCTCTCATTTTTCTTCCATCTTTCTCACGCTAACACTTCAGGGTCCTTCCAAGTGAAATTAAAACTATTTTTCCCAATGTCTTGGTGGGGTGTTGACACGTTGTCCAAGACATATTTGCTGTTATTTTTGTAGAAAATCAGATCCAAGATCAACAACCTAGTACCTAGGGATCCCCCCCTGAGGCTTACACACACCAACCCAAATGAAGAGGAGGTTTGCTCATGACAATTTGGGGCATTCTCTCCTTCAATTAGCCACTTTCCCCGCGTTGATTTACACATATATTAGATCTGATTGGAGGGTGAAAAAGTGGGCTAACATGATTAAGTTCACATGGTAAATGTTATATGCAAAATAACCCTATAAGCATTTCAAAACACTGATTCCAATAATGCTATTTCTAGAATAAGTGAATGAATGAATACGATCCTTTTTGAGGGGGAAACCTCCAATTACAAGTTATCCAAATGCACAATATGAGATGTTTATTCCAACGAGTCCCCTTGATTTGTAAATAGGAGATAAAGAGGGCATGAAGTATCCTACACTCTAAATAGGAGATAAAGAGGGCATGAAGTATCATACACTCTAGGTCATTCTGACAATAACTAGTATAATAATAATGAATGAGGGCTAGGATCTTAACATAATCCCCCTCTTTTAAAAAGATTTTCCCTCAAAGCTTGTAATTGAAGGTGTTGCTTCATAAATTGCTCATATTCTTGTGTAGTTTCTTTTGGAGGCATCTTCTTCCACTAGATTAAGTACTCTGTAATGGTTATATTATGAAGAGATAGAGAACATCGATCCATAACTACTTGTGTTTTAAGAATTAATTTTCTTTCTTTGCCTAATTCTGTAAGTTTAGTCTCTACTTTAATACTCTCTCCAACAACTTTTTTTAGGTAGGATACATGGAAAATTTTATGAATGCGTGAAAAAGAAATTCTAACTCAAAAGCCACTATAATCTTTTGAAGGATCTTGTAAGGTCCATAAAATTTTGGAGCTAGCTTTTTTATTTTTCTTTTTTTTGAGAGTGGATTGTTTATACAGTTGGAGTCACATATATACTAAATCCCCACCTCAATTTATCTTCCATTGTGATGTTGATTTGCTTGTTTTTTCATCCTATTTTGGGCCATTTGAAGGTTTTCTTTAAGTATTTGCAAGGTTTCTTGAATCTTTTCAATATGTGAGTATATTTTCTGTGCTTCTAAATGGTCTTGCAAATAAGATGTGATACTAGGGGTTGACTATCCATGAAGAGATTGAAATGGAGACATCTTAATCGCTATTTGATAGGTCATATTAAACCACCATTTTGCTAGAGGAAGCAACTTGACCCATTGGGATTGTTTATTTGAAGAATAACAATGAAGATAACCCTCCAAGTTCACTATTTCTGTTTTACTATTTGTTTGTGGATGATATGTTGAACTCATGGCTAATTTTGTTCTTGTTACTTTCCACAAATCCTTTTTCTTATGAATTTTAGATTTCTACCATTTACTATTACCTTAGGAAATCCATGGAGCCTATGGATTTCATAAATGAATACTTATGCCACTTGGCTTGCAGTGTATGTACTTTGAATTCCAAAAAAGTGTGCATATTGTATATGTACTTAGGTCACTCAGTTGATTTTCCCCCTTCTTCCTTGTTCAAGTTGAATGTTCCATTTGGATTCAGAGGATTTTGGGCCCTTGTTCAGAGGGTTTGCAACCTTTTCCCTTGGTCGATTAGTGATCGGGGGTGGATTCTTCGGTGGGAGGTTGTTGTTTGTAGAAAAATTAAGCTCATGAGAAGTAAGGGTAGGATGATAGTATGAAAGAATAATAAGGAGTTGCAGATGGTTCGAAAATGTATTGAGGAGGTTCACATGTTTCTTGAGAGGATCTTCACAATGTGACTCTTCAGGAAGAGGTTGTGAAGTTGGAGATGTTTTTTCATCGGGTTGAGGACTATATTGGTAGGGGTGCCCGGGTTCGCTTTTTGTCAAGCACATACATGTTTTGTTCATGTGAGATTCATACTTGACGCTCTGGTTTTTGTTTAGGAGGCTATGGAATGGGCTAGGGAGATTGGTCATTAGTCTGTTAGCTTGAAAATTGATTTTGACAAGGCATATGATAGGGTTGATTGGTCATTTATCTCGAAGATGTTGATTTGCTTGGGTTTTGGATCTAGATGTGTTTCCATGGTGAACACCCTCTTCACCATTGCTTTGACCTTTGTCTCTGTTAACATGGCCTTGTCTCCATGTATCTCTTGTTGAGATTCAACAAGAAGATCCTAGTGAAAATTATGCACCTACACTAGGATGGAGCCTCAAGCTATTTTTAGGTGGAAGTCTATTTTTAGATGATAAACAAATTCTATTTATAGATGGTGAGAGAGTTCTATTTATATATGTATGTTGACTATTGTTATCCCTTAATAATTGTTGGACAATAAATATTAATCTATTCTCAATGAGCACTTGGAAATAGTTAACTGAAGTGGAAAATCAGTTAGCTATAGGAAATTCGAGTTCAAAGGTTGACTGTATTAGAATATAAGTGGATGTGCTCGTTTTACCATTGACTATACCCTTGTTACCCAACCATAGGTCGAAGCCACCCTCTGAGCACCTTAACCTTGACAGAGAATCACTTCGGAAGAAAACCCTAGGCTAGAAAAACAATCAAAGGGTAGCGCACCTTTCCCCAAGGATAGCAGATCAACAAGAGATGATCAGATAGTTCAAACCCTAGCCAAGAGATAGTCCAAGCGTAACTACTAGCTGCAACAGTTGAAACAGAAGCTCTCCTCCAAACCTGCACAGAAATTGGGCAACTGCAGTGCGCACAGGTGTTGCTCTGCAATTCTGAGACTACCTGCCAGAATGAGAACTGGCCTCTTGTATTTATACTAATTCTGGCTAACTGCCTGGGTCGACTTCTCATTCTGGGTATCTGTCTGTTCAGTATATATTATTATTTCTGGCCGACTTCTTCTCTTGGAGGCTAATAACCTAATATAAATTATCTTCTTGAGCCGACAAGTCTTCTAGGGTTATTAGCCAACTCATGAGGGTTTCTTTTTGCTTCCCGGAGCATTCTATCCTTGTTAGGTTTACACGTGGAGGTAAATACCTCCCACAACTACCATAATATCAACACTCCCTCCTAGCTAGGGAGGCATTATAGGTAATGGTCTTGAGCACAAAACATACCATTCACCCGGTAGCATCAACATAGTTATATAGACTAGATCATGAGCACCATCATCATCATCAACTGCATCATCTCTCAAAACCATACTCTATCTGAGTAATCACACATGATGCTCACTCCACATAGTGATACAAGAGCCATTCTTCTAATCTAGAAGAGTAAATGTTTTGAACCATTCTCTGTCTGGAAAATCTCTGTTCATCATTCATCTGGCTGATAATTATTTCCAATAAACTGCTAATAGTCTTCAAGGCAATCAGAACAAAATATAACACAACTGTGTATATCCATAGTAGTACATAACTACAATCCAGTGGTACACTACCACACCAAGTTACACACAAGTACTTGATCAACAACATATAGTCACGAACAATGGAACACATCCACCATAGTAGTATACATCTACTGTCATACAGTCTTCATAACAATCATTTGATATCAACTTGCATAGAAACAATGTTATGATATAAACTGAATCATCTGGGCCAATCTTTCACTCACATCTGTGAGATCTGAAAGAATATCTGCCCTCAGAGTAGAACAATGAGATATCTGGACTATT
>JASDQU010099812.1:126865-148145 GCA_032191745.1 Picea mariana
AAGGAAGTCATCTCCACGAGCTCCAGCTTGAGTACGCAAACTCTTTCATCTTTTACCAAAATGTCTGCTTATCTGCTCATCTGTGGAGATATGTATTGGAGAACCACTTTCTCCTTTCTGGACTTCATTACGGATAATGTAATGCTTGATTTCAAATGTACTTTGGTTTGGAACACTGGTTTTTCTCTGAAGGCTTCATGTAGCTCTGATCAATAGAGTATATCATTGTTGGAAAACTAGAACATATCCATGTGGCACTTCTTCTGTCATAATGAGATCTGATCTACTGAGTAATCATCTTGATACAATATCTTTGTTATAGAAAATCTTCACCACGCTTCTGCTGTGCATAGGAGGTTTTCCACCAAGTTGTCTTCTTCTATCTGCATGCAAGGGTCTCTTTCTGGTATGCCTCAAAGTCTTGAGGTTGCTCTTCATACGCTATTTATTCAATTTCTCTGGAGAACATTCTTTGCATTCATCTGATGTAGAACTCCAACTCATGGATGTTGCGGATGATATAATGACTCATGTAGAGATACGTCTAGTGTACTGGAACAAGTAATCATCATAGTCTTCTCCCTCCATATGGGAGAACCTCTAGTTCTAGATCTCACAATGCTTTCATTCATAAGTCTTTCATACATGGTTCTTCATCACAACTTTCAGTTCCTCTGCTTGATTTCTTTTATTGAGTTCATATCAGGCTGGTAATCTTGTGATTCTTAATATAATGACTGGTTGTTCTGGCTTCTCTTTCTTTCTTGGAATCTTCATGTTATTCCTTGTGTTTAGCTCTTGGGTCCATGGAGTAGATTCCATTCCCTAAAGATTCCATTTCTTTCTTTCATCATAGGATCATGGTTGTGGATGGACAACCAGGGATACTTTAAGGCTTCTCTTCGAAGAAGACTTCTTCTGAGGTTGAACTGGACACGTACTGTCTTTCATGGTTGCTACCATGGATATATATTTCATCATATTCAATGGATCATAGGATTAGCTCCCTCCTAATCCTTGCTTCATGTATGAGTGCATATAATCGGTTCCCTCCGTCTAACAGAGTCCATGCTTCCGTCTACATCCTTATTGTCTTCTGCAATATATAATTGGCTCTCTCTGTCTAACAGAGTCCACGCTTCCGTCTTGTTGTCTTTTACAAAAACGTTATAAGTATTTCTCTGACTTCTTTCTGTCTTTGCTTCTTCTGAATCTCTTCATGATTGATTCGACGTATTTCATCCTTTCATGTGTATTATCTGATGATATCAATACTTATCTTGTTGTTATTCCATAGGTATAGTTCTTCATGGAATACATTATCTTTCAAGGGATAGATATACAAGATATGTACAGAGACGATACAAATGAGATATGTACAAGAAATAAGAAGAGTATTGTTACCTTTAGAAGAAGAAGTCTCTTTCATCCTGCTTAGTCTTCTTTGTAGGTTCCTTTTCTTCGGCAATTGTTGCTTCGTGTTTCTCCTTCCTTTTCTTAAGCTCAGGACAATGATTCTTGTAGTGGCCATACTTTCGACAGTTAAAGCATTGTACCTCTGAAATGTCTTTCTCTTGATTTGACTTCCTCCTTGAACCAAACTTCCTTTTGTTCCTGAAATACTTGAATCTTGCTGTGAAGGCTTGATCATCGTACTTCTTTTGGGGTTTCTCTTTTGCACTGATCCTTGATTCTTCTTGAGCACAGCAAGTCCAAAGTTCTTCAAATTTCGGATGCTCCTTCTTTGAGTTCATGCTTGCGGAAAATGCATCCCACGTCTTGGGAAGGCCATTGAGTACTATGTTTACCAATTCCTTCTCTGAGATGATCTCTTCAATAGCTTGTAGTTGATCTCTTAACTGAGAGATTCTCACAAAATATGATGTTATGCTGTCATCATCATTCATCTTCATCTCACAGAATTCATTCTTCAGACTCATTACTTGTCCAATGTCTCTGACTGAGAAGAGATTTGTTAGGGCATCGTACATCTTCTTCGATGAGTCAAGATGGGATATGTAGGGTATCAAATGGTCTTTTATAGATTCCACTATGATACTCATAGCATTGATGTCACCGTCTTTGAACTTCTCCATGGCTGCAACATTCTGCAGTTCCTTCTCTTTTCCTTCTTCAAACTTTGGTTTCATGATCTTTCCTTTCACGATATCCAACACTTTATTCTTGGCAAGGATGAGGTCAATCCTTGTCTTCCACACTCTGAAGTTAGAGGCTCAATCTAACTTGTTCTCCAACTTCATAGAATAAGTCATGGCTGCTTTGACTTGGTCAAACCCTAGTTTTGACCAAAAACTTAAACTTCACGTCTTGGCTTGCTGAGAGTATCAGGAGATGCGCTAGGCTAGAGCGCACTGATCTATCCATAGATTAGGTCAATCCATTCACTTAAGGTGCCTCAACAAGAGGATTAGGGATTCTGCAACTGCTCCTGCTAGTAACCCTGGCGGCAGTGTCTTGGAAGCTGCTTTTGCTAGTAACCCTAGAGACAGTTCCTCAACGAGCTCAATATCCTAGCGGCTATGTTTCCTTCCAACGGTTAGACTGAATGAAGGAGGTTGTGGGCCCATAACCTGTTAGAATATAAGTGGATGTGCTCATTTTACCATTGACAATACCCTTGTCAGCCAACCATAGGCCGAAGCCACCCTTCGAGCACCTTAACCTTGATAGAGAATCACTCCGGAAGCAAACCTTAGGCTAGATAGCCAATCAAAGGTTAGCGCACCTTTCCCCAAGGATAGTGCATCAACAAGCGCTGATCAGATAGTTCAAACCCTAGCCAAGAGAGAGTCCGGGCATCACTGTTAGCTGCAACAGCTGCAATGTAAGCTCTCCTCCAAACCTGCACAAAAATTGGGCAACTGCAGTGCGCACAAGTGTTGCTCTGCAATTCTGAGACTGCCTGCCAGAATGAGAATTGGCCTCCTGTATTTATACTAATTCTGGCTAACTTCCTGGGCCGACTTCTCATTCTGGGTATCTGTCTGTTCAGTATATATTATTATTTCTAGCCGACTTCTTCTCTTGGAGGCTAATAACCTAATATAAATTATCTTCTTGAGCCGAGAAGTCTTCTATGGTTATTAGCCAACTCATTAGGGTTTCTTCTTGCTTCCTGGAGTATTCTATCATTGTCAGGTTTACACGTGGAGGTAAATACCTCCTGCAATTACCATAATATCAACAAACTAGTGGGACATCCAAGTCGAATTAGTTGTAACTAAGTGATTCGAAGTTGTAATAGAGTTGGAGGTGTAGTTATGTGAGTTGTGAAGTAGTTTAACTCAGTTAAGTGAGTTAAGCTCAGATGTACTAGTTGTAACTGAACTTACACTAGTGAGAGATCAGTGAATTAATTATTAATTAATTCACAATCAATGATCTCACATGCAACTGAAGATTTACCACTGTTAACTACATGCATGTCAGATCCAGTGGAGACCCAGTTGAGATAACATGTGAAAGAGATAGTTTTACTATCAATTGTGACATTAGTGAGTGCACTCATGCAGCCACACACACATTGGATGTGCCAATGAGGAATGCACAACCTAGGTAAGAGGAATTCGAATTCATTTGCAGGGATTTCCATTAGCAGGGATTGCACAGAGGAGGAAGGCTATGTGGAGGCAGTAAATTGGCACATGCATTTGCCAATTTTTGTATGATAGTGTGAGACGATTCTATATTGTACTGAGATCTCTTGGATTAGAGTTTTGTATGAGATTGTTTCATGATCCATGAGATATACATAATATATGATAGTGGGGTTTTTAGCTTGATGCTTTCCCGGTAAAAACATCTGTGTTATGTGTGATTGATCTTTCTTCTTGATATTGCAATTGACAATCGTGTTTTTAAATTCCGCAAGAATATTAGTAGAAGCGATTATGTATTTAACAATGGCATATAATTGTTAGATCAGGAGAATCCAGGCAATACTTAATTCGTATTGAAATTTCTACATGGTATCAGAGCGCAGAAGATTGCAGACGCTGAGTTTGTGACTGGATAGAATTCGAATTTGAAGAAAGATTTTCTTGGTGCTACAGCTGATTCAAGATCAAAATGGATTTCAATGGCTTGAGGTTAGAGTATGCACTCGAGGGCAGTTCTAACTACATTGCTTGGAAGGACAGGATGGAGGCAGTACTCGAAGACAATGTCTTGAAGGAATTCATTGACAAGGATGTTCCTAAGCCAGATGTTGCAGACACTGCAAATCTTGATGCATGGAAAAAAAAAGTGGAAAAGGAGAGGAGGATCATGTTGGAGGTAGTATGAGACCCCATTGTCTCAAACCTCCATGGGAAAGCCACACCATATGCAATGTGGAAGGCTTTGATGGATCTATTCCAAAACAACAACAACCATAGGAAATTGGCACTCAAAAATAAACTCAGGAAGATCAAGATGGAGAAGGGCGACTCCATTCCAAAATATCTCACGAAGTTTCTCCAATGTCGGGATGAGCTGGGGAGTGTGGGAATAACAGTCGTTGATGATGATTTGGTGATTTTGGCGCTCCTAGGACTTCCCAAGAGTTGGCACAGTTATCAAGACTCTGTCAATGGAAGGGAACCATTGCCAGTTTGGGAACGACTATGGTCAGATCTAGTGCAGGAGGAGTTTAGGCGGAACACCATAGATGGCTCTTCATCAAAGCATGATGATAAAGAGGATTGTGCTTTGGCTGCCAAGGCAAGGAGAGGGAAGGGGAAGAAATTCCATTCAAAATCTGAGTCAAAAGGCAAGAAGCTAGATTTGTCCAAAGTGAAGTGTTTTTACTGTCACGAACATGGGCATCTTGCTACTAGCTGTTTGCAGAAGAAGAAGAACAAGAAGGTTGCTGGAGTTGCAGCTGGTGAGGCCCTTGCCTCACAATTTTAACTTGACTTCTCTTTGATTGCATGCATGGCTTCAAGTGCATTGAGATCGGTGTGGTATTTGGATAGTGGCGCTTCCTTCCACATGACGAGAGATAAGGACCTTTTCAGTGACTTGGAGGAGAAAGATCTCAAAATGCATATTGAGATGGGCGACGATGGATGATACAGTGCAACTGACATTGGTACCATTACCTTTCAGAGGGAGTCAGGTAAACCATTTTAATTGAAAGATGTTATGCATGTTCTAAGTCTGAAGAAAAACTTGGTCTCAGTCACAATGTTGGAGGACAGAGGCTATGACGTTGTTTTTAGTGATAGAAAAGCTTTTTTGCGACATAAAACAACGGGTCAAGTCAAGAGGATAGGGATTCGAGTTAAAAATTTCTACAAGCTGGAGGTAGATGGCTGCACTGCCATGATGGGCAAGAAAGAAAAAGTGGTTAGACGGGATGAGGGCGAATTATGGCACATGCGATTGGACCATCTTCATCATGGATCCTTGAAAATCATGCAACAAATATCTACTGGAATTCCAATGGGAACACTTTCTCAGTTAGATCAGTGCAAGGGTTGCACCATGGGGAAGTATGTAAAGTCCACCTTTCATGAAAAGGAGAACCGTGCTTCGGTGATCCTGGAGAGAGTTCACACAGACGTGTGTGGACCATTTTCGGTTGCTTCAACAACAAAACATAAGTATTATGTTATTTTTATTGATGAATTTTCTCGTAAATGTTGGATCTTCTTCATGCAGAAGAAGGATCAAACATTCTCAAAGTTCTGTGAGTTTAAAGCATTGGTGGAGAAAGAGTTGGGGAAGCAAGTGAAATCTTTGAGGAGTGATAATGGTGGAGAATAAATCTCTAATGAATTCAAAGACTTCTGCAGCAAAGAAGGAATTGGAAGAGAAATCATAGCGCCTCATAACCCACAGAAAAATGGGGCCGCGGAGAGGAAGAACATAACGATCGTGGGTGCAGCATGAGCGATGTTGCATGATTAGGGCCTACCAATGCATTTGTGGGTGGAAGCATGCAATACTGTGGTTTATGTGAAAAACCATTGTCCTTATAGAGTACTTGGCATGAGTACACTTGAAGAAGCTTTCACTGGTAAGAAACCAGATGTTTCTCACTTTAAGATTTTTGGTTCATCTGTTTATGTGCATGTGACCAAGAACGCCAGGAAGAAGCTGGAGCCGAATGCTGAAGTTGGGATATTTGTGGGGTACACATAAACACCCCATAATTATCGTGTGTATTTGGCTAACCATAAGATCACTGTTATGCGACGGGATATAAAATTCGATGAGGGGAAAGCCATGCGGTTGTCGCTTGAGAGGGAGTTGGACTTGCATGCAGAGGAGGAACTGTTGGTTCCCAAAAATGAGTCTCAAGATGTGGATCAACCACATGAGGAGGTTCATGGAGTGGAGGAAACCACTCATGTAGAGCTATCCATTAGAAATGGCAGAAAACGCACCACAGAAGTTGATATATTGAGACTAGATGCTGTACAGAATGTAGGAGCCCCTACTTCACAACGCAGACAGAGACAATCTCCTCATTGATTTACTGGATACGTGGCTCTCATGAGAAAATGTATTGTGACCGAACCATCTTCCTTTCAGGAAGCAGTGCAGGAGCCCATATGGGTAGATGCAATGGTGGAGGAGTATGACTCCATTGTCTAAAATAGTGCATGGGAAATTGTCCCAAGACTGGTTGACAAATCAGTGGTAGGTTCGAGATGGATCTACAAGGTAAAGCAAGTTTCTGATGGGAGTGTGGATAAATACAAGGCTAGGTTTGTGGCCTGGGGCTTCTCACAGATCGAGGGGATAGATTATGATGAGACCTTTGCACCTATCGTAAGGTACTCTTCCATAAGATCCATCCTTGCACTCTCATTGCAGATGGGTTGGCACATTCATCAGATGGATGTAAAAACTACGTTTCTCAATGGGATCATTGAGGAAGAAGTGTACATTGAGCAGCTAGAAGGTTTTGAGGCCTTTGACAGGGAGTCGCATGTATGCAAACTCAAGAGAGCGCTGTATAGGTTGAAGCAAGCACCCCGTGCTTGGTACACTTGGATAGACAACTATTTCACCGGACTGGGATTCACCAAAAGTGAAGCGGATGCAAACCTATACCAAATTGTGGTGGAGGGTAAGATTTTAATTATTGTTCTTTATGTTGATGATTTAACATTGACTGGTGATGAGTAACTGATACACTCATGCAAGGAGGACCTTGCAAAGGAGTTCGAGATGAAGGATTTGGGCCTCCTTCATTATTTTCTTGGATTGGAAATATGGAAGCGAGATGGTGAACTTTTTGTGTCTCAAGGCAAGTATGCAAGGGAGATACTAGGTAAGTTTCACATGGAGGGCTGCAAACCCATGGATACTCCTCTTCCAGGAAACTGGAAGAAAGAGGATGCTACTTCTGGAGAGGTAGTGGATGCTATTGTCTATCGACAGTTAGTGGGTTCGCTAATGTATCTAGTGAACATGAGACCGAAAATTTTCTATGCGGTTAACTAGCTGAGTCAAGCGATGGTTAAGCCTACCAAGCTCTTTTGGAAGGCGGGAAAACATGTCCTGAGATACCCGAGGGGCACACATGAGTATGACTTATGGTACAGACAGACGGATGAGGTGAAGTTGCATGGCTTCACGGATGCAGATTGGGCGGGCATCCCAATGGACGGAAAGAGCACATCAGGGGGGATCTATAGTATCCGATCTACAACTATTTCTTGGTACAACAAGAAGCAGATATCCGTGGCACTCAGTTCAGCGGAAGCGGAATACATGGCAGCGAGTCAAGCTACATGTGAGGCTATCTAGATGAGAAAGATCTTGGTTGGTTTGTTTGGTTCTCATTTAGATCCGACAATGATTCATTGTGATAATCATAGTTGCATTAAACTCTCGATTAATCCTGTGTTTCATGATAGATCTAAGCATATAGATATCCGATATCATCATTTCAGAGATTGTGTGTAGTGGAAGATCATGTTGCTTCAGTACATTCCTACGAAAGATCATGATGCAGACATTCTGACGAAGGCGCTCACCAGGAGAAAATTCGAATACCATAGAGACATGATCGGGGTGAAGGATAATCCCTTTCTTGTTGAGAGGGAGTGTTGAGATTCAACAAGAAGATCCTAGTGAAAATTATGCACCTACACTAGGATGGAGCGTCGAGCTATTTTTAGGTGGAAGTCTATTTTTAGATGATGAGCAAATTCTATTTATAGATGATGTCTATTTATATATGGTGAGAGAATTCTATTTATAGATGTATGTCAAACATTATTATCCCTTAATATTAGTTGGACAATAAATATTAATCTATTCTCAATGAACACTTGGAAATAGTTAACTGAAGTGGCAAATCAATTAGCTATAGGAAATTCGAGTTCAAAGGTTGACTGGTGGGACATCCAAGTCGAATTAGTTGTAACTGAGTGATTCAAAGTTGTAACCGAGTTGGAGGTGTAGTTATGTGAGTTGTAAAGTAGTTTAACTCAGTTAAGTGAGTTAAGATCAGTTGTACTAGTTGTAACTGAAATCACATTAGTGGGAGATCACTGAATTAATTATTAATTAATTCACAATCAGTGATCTCACATGAAACTAAAGATTTACCACTGTTAACTACATGCATGTCAGATCCAGTGGAGACCTAGTTGAGATAACAGGTGAAAGGGACAATTTGACTATCATTTTTCACATTAGTGAGTGCAATCATGCAACCACACACACATTGGATGTGCCAATGAGGAATGCGTAGCCTAGGCAAGAGGAATTCAAATTCATTTGTAGGGATTTCCATTAGCAGGGATTGCATAAAGGAGGCAGGCTGTCCGGAGGCAGTAAATTGGCACATGCATTTGTCAATTTTTGTATGATAGTGTGAGACGATTGTATATTGTACTGAGAGCTCTTGGATTAGATTTTTGTATGAGATTGTTTCATGATCCATGAGATATAAATAATATATGATAGTGGGGTTTTTAGCTTTATGCTTTCCCAGTAAAAACATCTGTGTTATGTGTGATTGATCTTTCTTATTGATATTGCAATTGGCGATCGTGTTTTTAAATTACGCAAGAATATTAGTAGAAGATATTTTGTATTTAAGAATGGCATATAATTGTTAGATCAGGAGAATCCAGGAAATACATAATTTGTATTGAAATTTCTACATCTCTTGCATCGTTCCATTCATTAGGGGTGTCATTTGTCTTTGTATTTATATGTCTTGTCTGCAGATGATTTGGGTTATCTATTGGAGGCTGCTTGCATTGCAGGGTATATCGATGGTATTCTTTTCCTAGATGGCTTAAATATGGTTAACAACAACTTCGTTGATGATTCTCTTCTTTTAGTGAGGGTAGAGAGGGAGTCTATTGATGGGGCCCTTGCTTGTTTGGACACTTCTTGCTTCGCTTTAGGGGTCATGGTTAGTGCTCATAATTGTTTTTTTGGTAAGTATGGTTGGATGCACCTCTAGACTAGATCCTTGTAGCTTGGTCTTGTATTGGTCTTGGGTTTATTGTCCATTATTTGGGTATTCCCTTTAGATTTGGTCTATCTTTAGTAGCTATGTGGGACTGGTGTCTATATAGACTTCAGAGAAAGCTTCACATTTGGCACCATAAGGACCTCTCCTTTGCAGGAAATATGAATTTTGTTCGCCATATTCTTTAGGCTGAACATGTTTACTATGTCTTATTTTGTTTTCCCAACAGGGCCTAACTTTGATGATGTGAGCAAATTTTGAGGACCTATTTGTATTCTAAGTATGGGGGGGAGCGGGACATTCCATTGGTTACATGGGTTGTTTTCTCCATGGCACATGCCCAAGGATAAGGGGGCCTTGGTTTAATTGATGTTTCCACCAAGGGAAACATTTTGGCAGCTAAGTGGGTGGTGCGATGCCTTAAGGGTTTGGTGCCTTGGCAGGTCCTATTTTAGCATTGGGTGAGCACTACACAACATACATGTAGAGTCTGAGGGGATTTTGGATGGTGCAATAGTATTCCATCACCCCACTTATTTTAGACGTCGAGCTCTTTCATTTTTAGGAGCATTTGGTCAACTTGGAAATATGTTAATCCAAAAAATGTTGCAACTATACTATTCTTGGATCATCCTTCTTCAGTATCATCCTTTTTCATCTAAATGTTGCATTTTGAGGATGTAAGATTTCTCTTGTAAATATGAAATTTGATGCTTATGATGAGGCAATGAAATTTCTATGTTTGTTACTTCTAATTACCTCCTAAATTCTACAAGTGTTTTCGATCTAAGGGAATGTAGCATTTCTTCCTCTAGCTGAGTAATGAGGTCCTGGGCATTAACCTCATTCTTCTCCGTGTGAGCCACCTCAAGAGCCTTCAAAGTTATTTGTTGGGATTGAAGGGTTAACTTATTCTACATTGTCTATGGCATGGTTTTATGGAACAATTTCTAGTTTATGGCATGGGTTAATCTATTGTTGTTAACACAAAAAATACATATATAAAAAAATATAATTTTGTAATGCAGACTCCTCGAGCCTTCCTTCCCTTCATGCTCTTAGTTGTTACAAAAGTAAAATTTCTAGCATATATTCCAACATAATCATGGAATAAACCTCTTGTTCCAAATCATAGGATTCACCAACACCAGAACACATCTAATACATGTTTACAAACAACAGTTGTTTCTTATAAGATATAAATTCTATCTCTTTCCATTCTACCTATTCTAGCACTTCAACTTTCTAGGACTTCTAACAGCAACACTACTTTTCTTTCTACAACCACAACGTCCTACATCACAACATTCCATTGTACCTTACTTGTTCAATTGTAGTAGGATACTCTACCACCCTACAAGAAGCTACAAGAAGCTCTATTTCAGCTCAAAGTAATACACCAACCATATCAACAACAATATATATGTTATCCAATGACATCAAAAGTTCTAGGGGGTCACTCCAACATCCACATTCCCTATACAAATGATGGCATATGTGCATGTCAACATAATGAAATCAAAGGCATTCCACCAAATTGAACTTCACTTATTTCATTAATTGTCAAAGTCAACCATGAGATTTTAATCGTAATAACTACAACAAAATCCACATAGACCGAGGACGTGGACCTTGAATATCGACTTGGTGGGGGACATGAAGGTTGGGGTTATCTAAATTTGTGTTGAGACAATCAATAAATGGCAAGGTAATAAACATTGTATGGGGGTTGGTGCCAAACATCATGTCAAAAGGGGATGGTGACAAATTTGAAAAGTGCCAACCTTTTGAGTTATCAAAGGACGAAACTCAAAACCACCAAAACACATAATCCCAAGGACAAATGCATGCATGATAAAACATGAAGACATCCTCCCTTAATATAGTAAGGTTTTCATTGCAACCTTACATAGCTCATGAGTCCATTGCCACAAAGAATGGTTTACAAGGTAGATTGCAATCTTAATGATGGGTTATAAAGAAGATACATAGTTATAGAGACCAAAATTTTTTAATCAAGGTTACACAAGGGTTACTCAAACTACAAGATCACTATGTAAAAGGTTAGTATTGAAGATATAGCCTAAAATTTCTCTTCCTCTTCCATTATCATTGGAGGTCGATACCCGAGATCTTAGATCATAGAATTTATCATTTTCCATCCTCAAAATTTTCTCCAATTTTGTTTACTATTCTGAAAAGTATACCATCCTTAGATTTATTCATCCTTATATTTATTCACAAGGTTATATAATTGTTTCCATTGAGAGTTTTTTAAACAAGTTCCTAGAAGTCACCATATTCAAAAACAAGTACCATTTCAAAAACCTACTCAAAAAGACTTGTTATAGAGGTTGATACCTAGGATATTTTATTACAAAACTTAGCATTTTCTATTCTCATAATTTTCATTATCTGTAGAAACTATTGTTACTTCAAAAGACTTGCTCTCAAAGGGCCATCTCATAAAACTAAAACCTTGTTTCTATTTGGAAAGATAAAAACTTGATTTTTTTAGAGAGACAAAATCAACCTTAGAAATCATTGAGTTCCATAGGACTATCTGAAAAATGTGAAACCCTATTTTTGTTTGGAAGACTGTGAAATTCACTTTGTCTTATATATTTGAAAATGTGACTTTTTTTACCATCTTCATAGAGATTCAACCTAAGAACCCTATTCTCAAAAGACTATCCCAAAATAAAAGTGGAACCCCCTCTTTGTGTAGAAGGTTAAAAATTTGATTAACAATTATTTAAACCTATCTCACAAACTGTGAAACCTGAGTATTGTTGGTACAATCTTCATAAGGTGTCATTCTCATAACTATTTGTTCTTAGAATTTGAAAAACCTACAGTCTTTATATTATCACTTGTCCTCAAATATTTTTCTTATGTTATTACTAAAAGTTATTGATTGAAACTCTCTGTTGGCACAGGGGTAGACCCAGGGTTCAACGCTACAACAACGCACCAAAAAAACCCTAACTACCGCCCCTTTCGGAAATACCTGTGAAGAAGATGAAGTTTCACCCGAGGTAGAGGCATGGGTGGTTGCAAGACTCAGGTGTCTGCAACCTTAGCTGGGACACATATCTGTGATTATAATACTTAATAGAGCACTTAGCACCATCAGTTCGTTATTATTTAACCAATGTCTACTTCGCAGATAAAACATAGCATCGTAGCATTCACCCTGATCTAATGTATTTAAGCACTTAGCATAAAGAAATGGGTCATATATGGAAGATTCAAGCACTAAGAACATTTACCCATATCATATCTAACATCCAGATTCATCATAAGCATAAATCATAAACAGATCTATCTATCTATCTATATCAAGCACTTAACAATTAACACATAAATACATCAACACATCGCACATAGTAGAATAACACAGTATTTACGTGGTTCACCCCCACCCTGGGGCTACGTCCACCAACTCTTATTCTTTATTAGATTCAATCAGTCATCTACATGCACAGAGCCACAAAAACCCTACTCCGCATAGGACAGGATATCTGCGCGCACCTCACCAGATCCTCCTTCTCGAGATAGGTCTAGCACAAAGCCTTTCACAGTCTGTTACAACCAATTTCACTTAGCTTTACAGTATCTCACAATATGCACAGACCATCTACAAATCATACTTTCACTTAGCTTATCAGCCTTACATCACATAGATGCCTCTTCCCCTCCTTACATTTCCTAGACATCCATTTATACTTTACAAGATAGGTCTAATCATGGGTAAACCCATGGGTCGACATCCCATACCCATTACATATTCCCAAATCCCAAAAAGGGGTCGAGATCCCATGATCTCTGCTTCATCTTGCACTCCGTCTTTGATAGGCTGTCGAAGTCCCAAAATAGGTCAACATGACCAAGAATATCCCAAAACTTGGCCAAGGGACAATAACCCCCCAACACTCACCTATGACTCATCCCGAGTCACTCTGGTCTGACTANACAATATGCACAGACCATCTACAAATCATACTTTCACTTAGCTTATCAGCCTTACATCACATAGATGCCTCTTCCCCTCCTTACATTGCCTAGACATCCATTTATACTTTACAAGATAGGTCTAATCATGGGTAAACCCATGGGTCGACATCCCATACCCATTACATATTCCCAAATCCCAAAAAGGGGTCGAGATCCCATGATCTCTGCTTCATCTTGCACTCCGTCTTTGATAGGCTATCGAAGTCCCAAAATAGGTCAACATGACCAAGAATATCCCAAAACTTGGCCAAGGGACAATAACCCCCCAACACTCACCTATGACTCATCCCGAGTCACTCTGGTCTGACTATCTCTTCTTTGAGTGCCTCGAGCTTGGCTCAAGTTTCTTCGACTTGCTATTGTGCTACGGCCTCCTGTTCAGCGATATCTTGGATGAATGCATCATCGATAGGTCCCTGTATATGTTGTTTAGCTGTAGTGACAACCTGCTCTAGCTCTTCTCATTGGCCTTCTACTTCTGTAAACAATTGATAGGCCTTGTCTTGTACGGGTTGGAGTTTCTCAGTTACCTCCATAAATATGCTCTGGATAATATGGATTTGTTGTTGTGCAGTGTGTTTCTCTTGGGAGAGCTTCATTCTTTCCACAATTGACATGGACTTCAACTACGCTTGTATTGTTTCGGCTTGATACTTCACCTCTTGGAGTTGCAACTCCAGTGCCTTCAGTTATGAGTTCTTTGTGAGTTGTTCATAGGTCTGGGCACTGTGATTGATAAGTTTCTTGCATTCTAGGGTAATATCCTTTAGTCTTTCAACTGCACTCCAGGCGATTGCTTCTCTTTGGTCTCTTACATCTTGTGGGGTCTCAGGTATAGTGCGTAGCTCCAAATATGCTATGCGTTGTTGTAGCTGTTGGATGGATTTTGCGAGCTGGTTCACCTGCTGTGAAACTTGGTCTTCTGCCTTGATTTCTAAGACTATCACAGAGCGAAGTGCTTTGTTGACCGCTTTCTTTACTTCGAGTTGCTCCACGAGCAACTATTCCTTTTCTTGTTGTAGATGTGATTTTTCTTCATCAAACCTCACTTGGAGAGAAACATTCTCTTGTTCTGCAGCACTGCGTTGTTATACGAGTACTCCTTGTACTTGTGTCAAAGCTTGGGTGGCTTGCTATATTTCTTCCTGTGCTCGTTGAAGGTGAGCTTTGACTATATCAGCTAGGCGGTGGAGTTGAGCTGACTCATCTCCCAATTCTGGTTCTCCGGGTGTTTGCACCCTTTTCGTCGACTTGGTGAGCAAATCGAGGGTGCTTACATGCCGAGTTGGGTCTTGCTGAGCATGACAGCTGTAGAGGAAAGAGTTAGAGAGAACAAAACAAAACTATAAGCAAGAATTAAATTAAAACAAACTAAAATTAGAAGCATATGGATAAAGAAATAACAAACACAAAAAGACCAATATCACCAATGTTTTTGAGTTGGTCTATTGATGAAATCAAAGCACAAAGAAAAAAGGGGACTATGAGTCCCTTCTTTCTCCAATGGAAGGCTCTTGAGGCCCTCACAAACTTGCTCTCCTTACAATAAGAAAATGAGAATGATGGTGAAAGAACTCCTAGCACATCCACTCAATGTAGAGGTGGATAGCTCAATGAAATGGTGCCAATTTGTTATTGTCAAGGAGTGAGTCCTTAAAACAATCTAGGCAGCATAATCTTACATGAAATTCCTTGAGAAAATGATGTTTCTTCATGGCTTTTTATAGCATTGTATTGGGTGATTATGTAACTCCTTTGAAGTGTGAAAAGGGGCTCTTTAGGGCTTCATTAGGTCTTTGACCAGCCTACCATGCGGATTCAGCTCAGATTTGATGGTCAAATTAGGTTGAGAGCTGGTCCATAAGTGGTTGGGAGGCCGACCAATTCAATAAATTCACTGTTTAACAGGTGCACGGGTTTTTGCGCTAACAGCCACGCATCGTGCGCATATGCACGCATGATACGTTCTTGTTCTGCGCATGTGCGCGCGCACCAAACTTCTGTAAAGCGCCCTTCAATTTTTGGTTACTTTGTATAGTTTTTGACCTCTTTGGAATGCTGTGAAATTAATTCAGTGCCATGAATGACTTCATTGCTATTTGACGATGCGGAGTTCTTGTCGCCATGTGCGAACGAAATTTCAGTGATAACAAATGCCCCCTGATGGATGAGGTTAGGAGATACGTATAGTCGAAATCCATCAATGTTTCTTCTACTGAGAATGTTGTTGTAAGAGAGAGCAATAGTGGGACCGTTCAGAGCGATCCGTTGGAGAAAAAAGGAACCGGTAGGACCCGAGCTTCTGAGAGTTGTGCAAAAAAATAGAAAACTGTGTACAAACGAGGTGGGCATGCCCCATGCTCGTGTTGATGTAACTCTGAAAAAATATGACTGAAGTGTTGGTGTAGACAACTGCAGCGCCCTCGGGGGCGGTGATGATAAAGGCAGAATACAATTCTGCAAAGGAACATACTATGAACAATAGGCAATGATCGCGGTAATAAGCAGCGACGATGATGCGGGCATTGATGGCCCTACCAAGTTCAGAGGTCTTCGGCAAATGACAAAAACAACTGCAATAGTCGCAAAGTAAGACCCACCATAACATGAGAAAGTGTTGGCGTCGAATTTTATGGGGGCCAACGACAGCAGGAAGCAATGGTGTTCCACCCTGTGCCATCCGAGATCTCTCATTAAATGGAAAATGAGAATCAAGATACTGTCACCCTTCCAAAAAATTGTGCTGATGTCGACAAAAGGGGGACGCAACTACCAAAAGAAACGGGCTTCGTGGAATCTACTGAGGTGAGGAAGTGGCAGAGGTACATGGACGAAGTCAAGAAGTGGGAAGACTCAAGACTACCCTTGGTTGGAGGGTGTATGATATAATGAGTGGCCGCAACCGTGGGACAGGGTCGAGTGTCAGGGGGATGCCAAGACCGAGGATGAGTTGTGCCAGAGGCGGGACAAGGTGAACAAATTCAGAGGGTAGAAGTAAGTGACCTGGGTAGTACTCTGAAGATATGGACGATGCCGGCAAGGGAATATGAGAAGCAATGCTCCAACCAAGGGTGACATGGGTTGCGTGTGGCCAAAAAGGAAGCAAGTCGCCAACGGTGACGACAAAAGAAAATGTAATGACTGGAAATAAAGGTGTTTGTACAATAAATAATGAATAATTTGGGGAAAAATGTACAAATACAGAAACGGGTGCCCCAGTGTGAAATGAGTGCCCCAGGGAGGGCAGAAATTTCTTGGAAAACTGATGAAGGGTGGGGGCCCCATTGGTGAGTTTCTGTATGAGGTAGGGGAAATGAAGATAGGTTCGCAGATGGGCAAACTGATGGTGGATGAAATGGAGGGTTCATGATCCTGCGGAGGTGCAGGTAAAAATAATAGAACCATAAAGAGATGATCTGGGAGTCCATATGGGAAGCTAGAAAAATGAGGAGAAGGAGTATGTGGTTGATTCGCAACATGATGAAAGACTATAGGGACTCCCATCCCTAACGAGTAATGAAGAACAACATGAGTGTCAAAAAGTGCCAAAAGGTGCTATGAATGTGACAACTCATGTGGGTAAGAAAGCTATCGGGTAACAGTACCGAAGATGCAAACGGAGGTGTGAGTACTGCATAGCCGAGAATGGGTATCCTAAAGGCCAAAATCAGAGGGTGTGATTGGAAATGTAAATGCAATACAACGGGAGAGACTACATGCCAGTGCTGAGTATATACCTGAAGGAATGATGTTGAGGGAGGATGATCAAGTACCTGCACACAGAACAACCAAATACCCAAAGTGAACAATATCTGAAGAGAATCAAAGATATGAGCATGTATGAGATAAATGTGACAATGCGCGTTCATACCTGACCATGATATGAAAAAAAGGCACCCCGGGGGCTCATGATGAAAAGTGACCCAGGGATGGCTGTGATGTAGGTGGCGGGATGCTGATCCCGTGGCTGAAGACGGTTTGAAAATGGACACCTTGGGCTCCCGAAATGGTCAGTGGAAGTTTTGGCAAAATGCCTATATATAGCTGTAGGGCCCACATTGCCACCTCATTTGTACCTGCTGCAATAGTGACTGGACGAGCAGATTTCAGAGGAGATTTGGAGATTCAGGAAGGATGAGGCAGCCGATCGATGTTCTGCGAGTTTCAAGTTAGTGGTCTGATCATCCTGCATAGAAATAGGTTTTCAATTTTTGGGCAGGGTAGGCACAGAGGGCCGTACAGAGGGTTTGATGGGATTTTTATGGGATGTGGGCCCGCATGCGCGGGCGATTCGGTGGAAGGCGCGCATTCGTGCGCGCCTGTACACTGAATATGAGCGCATGGGTGCGCGAGGAAAGGAATTTAAGGCGCGCCCGAAGGGGGCGCCTGTGTTGTGAGTAGGCGCGCATTAGTGCACGCCTGCGGGTTGGACAGACGTGCATCTGTGCGCGTATGTAAGCTGAACAGGCGCGCTCAGGAGCATGCCTGTGCAATGAACAGGCGCGCATAGATGCGCGCCTGTGTAATGAACAGGCGCGCATGTGTGCACGCCTGTGGGTAAAAAAACCGTGCCTATGAGGCAAGGTTGAAGGGTAAAAATCGAGTCTGTTTGATGCTATTGATGGGTATCTGAGCTGATACAGGATTCTATTTGTTTGCAGGTGGCCAGCAGTGACGATGCCAGTGCGGTGGCGAGAGCGAGACTGAGCCCAGTTGCGAGAGGCTGTGGCCAATGAGGGGCCTGGGGTGTGAGTGACTTTAGCAACTTGTGGGTTGCTAAAGTTTTTTGAGTGCCCGTTGATACGGGCACAGGAGTATTTACTGCAGTTCCTGCTCCAGATGTGGAGTCCGGAGCTACACTGCTTCCTCATGCGAGGAGAGCAGATCCCCTTCATTGCGGTGGAGGATGTATATTTTCTGACTGGGATCCCCTTTCAGGAAACGCCTCTACTGGCAGAGCCTGTGCTGCCGAGGGATACATCCCTTGCCACGATTGGCGCGCAATACTGCTCAGGCCCAGACTTTATGTCGGGGACGGTGGTGAGCATCAGTGCTATTGATTCCCTAGCACATCGCTGTATAGCAGCGATGATTGTGCGTATATATGGGTCACTTGTGACCCAGCGGATTAGTGGTGGCCAACTGTTGGTGCTGGAGAGGGTGGTGGTGGGCCGTGAACGGTTCGCATGGGGGCTGACGTTGCATGTGCGGATGATCGCGCAGTTGGACCGGTGTCGGTCCACAGGTGTAGGAGAGTTTGCATTTGGTTCGATCCTGGTAGCCTGGTTTTTGGAGAGGGTGCCAATGCTGCGCTCGAGGGTTCTGCTAGAGATGCTAGGGACACGAGAGCCGTGCTTGAGGTGGTGGTCTACAGTTTTGGTTCACCACGGTGGTGGCGAAGGTGGCCACTATTTTTCCGCACAGGCGGCACAGATATGGCGACAGATGCCGCAGGTAGTACTTCAGTACCCCTATGCTGGGGTTGACTTCCGGGGGGACCCGGACATGGTGCTGCCTCTTGGGGAGGTTTTTGACCGTCGAGGTATGTTGAGTATTGTGTATGTTTTTGGATTTATGTTATCTTTTGAGATATCAGTCCATATGTATGTGATATAGATACTGATACTATTTGTTGTTTGTTGTTTTGTGCATGTGCAGATGTGGCACCTCGCGGGCGCGAGGTGGAGATGCAGAGAGCGCCGAATCATCGAGAGCCGGAGAGACTGCCGCATGGAGAGAGACGTCAGCGGGATGAGGCCGCGGGGCGACCAACAGAGCCCGAGAGGGAAGCGAGGAGGCGTCGGTTCGATGACCCTGGTGCGGGGCCATCACCTAATCCTCCGACAGCAGCTGGAGTTGATTTTGATGATATACGCCGTCGTCTGGAGACGGTGTTATAGGACGTGCTTGAGGGCATGTGGATACGCATCCAGGATGAGGGGTTCCTGGAGCAGTGTATAGGAGTACCGCCACCATGGCAAGCGATAGTGCGACGAGCCGCTGTGCTGGCCGTGATGACGAGTGGACGCTTGCCGCCGGGGCAGGAGGGTCCTATGGGTGGTCCTCCACCACCGCCTGGGGCAGGTGGGGGTGGGCCACCACCGCCTCCTAAGGGAGGAGCAGGTGGAGGTGCGATAGAGGCACCCTGATTGATGTATGATGTATATCTTTTTGTTGATAGGCAGGTGATCCGATTTTTGTACTGAGGTGCTGCATTGGCCTGCGGATACATGTATTTTTTGTATGTAAACATTTGGATGGCCTGATGGGCCGATATATATATGAGTATACATATTTTGAGATCCTGATGTTGTCTACATGTGTTTTTTGTTGTTGATGATGATGTCTATTCTATCTATATGCTGTGACAGGATTAGTGAGATGTTTATGTATGTGTAGCTTGATGTGATATATGCCAATCTAACACCATGTTAGCTATTTCATCTGTTGTTTGATTCAATTGTCTTGGAATATGTGTAAATGTAATGGAATCAAAATGTCGAGATAATAATTTAACCTGCAGGTATTTGCGAAAGAGGCATGGATCGCGTACACGGTAAACATTGTTGAGCTGGAGAACGACTAGTTGAGAGTCAAGGAAGACGCTAAGGTGACGAATATGATGACGCTGGGCGTCGACCAGGAGGCCAATGACAATAGTGTATTCGGCTTGGTTGTTGGTTGCTGGTCCCAAACATATACCGCTTGAATGTAGCATTTCATGTGAGGGGGTGTAGAGAGCCCAAGCAGCTGAAGCGAGATTTTGTGTCCAACGGCTGGCGCCGTCGGCGTAACCGATGTGGGAGGCTGGTGGAGGAAGCATCTGTCAATAGCACAAAGGATAGTTTAGACAAGAGGGTAGGAGAAAAAAGATTAAAAAACACTAAAAAGAAGAAAAAATAACCTAAAGTAGAATGACTACTTCTAAGCATAAAATTTCTTGAGGTATAACCCATTGATGGGTTCCTTGAGTGAGAGGCCTTTGGGGGAGGCCAGGATGTATGCGCCTTTGGTGAGGCAATGTTGGATGATGTAAGGGCCATGCCAAAGTGATTTGAATTTTCCATGGCCAAAGGTATCATGGGCGATATCATAGGCCAGGACTAGGTCACCTTCGCGAAATGAGCGAAGGTTGACATGGCGATCAAAGGTAGCTTTGGATTGTTTTTTAGTTGCCTCATTGTTCTGTAAGGAAGATCGACGATCTTCATCCAGAGACTCCAAGTTCAGCAAGCGCTGCTCCATTGGAGCAGTGTCAGGTAAAATCTCAATTGCGGTGCGTAGGGTGGGAATTTCGCTCTCGATGGGAAGAGTTGTCTCGACCCTATGGACTAAATGAAATGGCGTGAAACCTGTAGCGGTCTTTACTGCCGTTCGATAAGTCCATAGTGTGGAAAATAACATATGAGGCCAATTGTTTTTATGTTTATTAACCGTGCGCTGTAACATGGTCTTGAGGACTTTGTTCACTGCCTCGACCTATCTGTTTGACTGAGGGTAATATGGTGAGGCAAACTCGTGAGAGAAGCCTAACCGAGATGAGAGTTCAACGAAGATCTCATTCTCAAAGTGTTTCCCATGGTCGGAAACAATTTGGAGTGGTACTCCAAAACGGGATATGACGTGGTTAAAGAAAAAACGTGCTGCAGTGTCAGCGGTGTTGTTGAAAGTTGGCATAGCTTCGGCCCATTTGGTGAAGTAATCAACGGCGACAACAATGTATTTGTGACCATTGCTGGAGGGGGGATTACAAGTCATAAAGTCGATGCCCCATTTACAAAAGGGGCCTGCAGTAATGACAGGGTGAAGAAGAGC